>CACKRE030002851.1:120091-138113 GCA_902602495.3 Ectocarpus sp. CCAP 1310/34 | reverse complement strand
GCTGTCATCCGTACGCAAGGAAGTAAGCACAAGATGCCGAACACCCTTAGCAGGATGCAGCTCACCCTTCATGCGACTCGCAGAATATCTCACGGCGCATCGCGCTTGTTGATGTGAGAGCCTGGTCCGGTGAGAATCCGGCGTGATCCGTCCCGGCTTTGTAGGGATGCGAGGTCAATGGTCTAACGACTACGGCATGCACGACGAATGACTACATCCCCCCCCCACGTCATTTTTTGCTTGTGGGGTTGGTAAATTTCACAAAGAAGGGAAATAGACAGGTGGGCATGCCCACCCCTCTCTCGGACAATACTGGGTACTCGAAAATATGCTTCGCGGAGACCACGCGAGGGGCCACTGAAAAACGTTAATACCGATGGCTGGAGAACATGGATGGAGTAAGGCCCGTCCACACGATGAACATCGTCAATTCTTGCGGACTGGCACGTCGTCACCCACACGCCACCGCGGTGCACAAGTCGTCAAAAGGTTGCCCGATGTTGTCCGAAAACTCCGGCGGTTACAGCCACTACCAAAATGTACTTGATGTATACATGGTAGCATACTTTAGATTGCGACCCATTCTTGTTGTGCACGTGCTCACTTCTTGTCCATTATTTTTCATTCTAAGCGGTCGTCCGTCCGGTGACTTAAGGACGACAATTTTCAAACGAAAAAATCAGACAAAGGTGGGCATCTGGGACAAAAATGGGTCAGGTGCGGAGGACGATTTTCCGAATGACCAAAACGGAGAGGTGGTTGAATATCACAGATACGCTGAAAAACACTTTCAGTACAGCGCGTGAGGGAGGGGTTGCTGGCAAGCGCCGCGGAGATGTATATTGGCAAGCCCAGTCGACGCTGGTCCACGTACTCCAATAACTTACGAAGAACACGTTCCCTCCTTCGACAACAATCACCAAAGAATCAACTCGCACATTCGAAAAACAGCAACACAAATCTCTAGACACCCAAGGGTATGACAATTTTTCACAGCACGAATGTGGCAGGAAAATGGCGACATACGCACGGCCAGTCCATTTCCTACGAAATCCTCAACGCCAACGCCCCGGTTCACAGTAGCACAATCTGTGCAACCCCCCAGCCCAGGTGTGCAACGTGCAGCCGCGAAAGCTCACCCACCGACCTGTGATTCGCGGCAATGCATCCCATTCTGGTTTCGCGGTAGGCTCCCACGGGCGATATTGTCAAGACTACCAAACGGCAGACAAGTTTTGAGTGTATACTTAGTCTTCGACGACAGCATAAAAAAAAACAAAAAAAAATGTTCCCGCAGACAACCATCGCAGTTGTTTTGGAACCAAAAGAAGTAAAAAACTCGACAAGGGTCGCCCAAACACTCACACATCAACACCAACACCGCAGCAGCATTCTATTCGGCCGCAACAAGCAGTGACACAACGATACCAGGGGGCTGAACGTACACAATATCCACCATCGCTGCTATGCATACCCATATGGTACACACTACCTTTGCCAGACAGGCAAAGGCGCTCCAATTCTCAGTTCTCATCAAGAGGGCTCGGCAATCAAAAGCGGGAGTGTAAGACCGACGTGTCTTTGCCCAATCTATTAAATTACTGGTGAGACCGGTTGCGAATGACCGCACTGAAGCATCACTCCAAGAAAAACTAGCCCTTCATAAAAGGAAAGGTCTACTTGAGTTCGAAACGACACCGCATCACGAGCTCCCATCCGCACGGGTTGAACTCATGTACGAACGACTCTATCGCCCTCGTAGGGACCAAATGTCTTGCGCTATCGCCGATTTACATCGCCTGAAGTCCGCACGAAGATCATTGTGTCAAAGCATTGCCTCTCCGATGCAAAATCAGCGACGTCGCACGTTCCCCGTGTATATCACGAAGAGCTGTTCCGGGTTCGCGGATGCTCGCTTCGTGGCGGCTACTCCAGGATCTGACCTGACGGCCCATCATCACTATCGCCATGTATCTTCGCCTGTATCTCGCAGTAGCCCAAGCCGAGAGCGCGCGAGAAGAAAACCAATTGGCTTTTCCCGATTGTTTTTTCAATTCGAGATACTCCGTGGCGCGCGCTTGAATATCGTACTCTCCCGCTAGGAGAAAGGCTTGCAGCCAAAACGCGTACGAAAGGGTTGCCGCCAAACCGCGCGTGAAAGTCTTGTGGCCAAAACGCGGCACGCGCCCCCACCGAGAAGAGCCGCAGCCCTTCAGCACTATTTCCAAGTAGTAAAGCTGCGTCTGCTTGAAGGCCACCGTCAGTTACACCACTCGATCGAACGGCTTGTCTCCATGACGAGCCGCTTCATTCAGCGAGGTGACGAGAGCAGGCGGTGCAAAGAGCGCAAGCCTCTGGCGACCAACACCTGCTGATGACTGGGGTCCCCAGCGACACCAACGAATGTTGCTGCAACATCGAATCGTATCCATGATCGCTTCCATAGCCATCTTCAATCCCGCCGAAACCGCCCATTGTCGACGCTTGCCGACGGCACCTTGAGAAACTGATGCGCATGTGATAAGTTCACCGTTCACGGCTGCATCGATCCGGTTGCAGAGGCGACGGTGCCGTTTCCTGCGAAGGATAGAGCATTGAACGAATTGCAAGCAGTTGCGTCTTATGGACCAATCGGAAAACGTGTCATCGGTAGCTGCTCCTGTCCGGCGGGCCAACGCAAGCCAAGGCGAGACACACTTGCATGGTACATGTTTGCATGGTACATGTTGCATGGCACATGTTGCGTAGTACATGTTGCAAAGTACATGTTTCATGGTACATGTCACATGGTGCATCCGACATGGTTGAGTTGTCCCCGTTGACGCAAGCGAACTTGCAGCAACTGTCACGAGAAGCCCACGTCTACCGAGGTATCCTTGTGTTGTGAAAAGCGAAAGTTCTACCTACGGCCTGCGACGACCACACCCAATCGCGACAATAATGCAGTATCAGAGAAGGTGGCCGTCGCAGCAGCAAGCGTTGCAACTACTTCAACAACGGATGCATTTCGGTCGCGATGGGTTCTGAAGGGAGAACGAGGGAAGCTGGGGAAAAACTCCACGTGCGAACCCAGTCGACACACGCGGCAAAAAACGAGACGGTCCAGATTCTGCCCAGGTGAACGCATTCCACGACGAAGGTGTTGTCAGGAAAAAAAATCGACAGAAAACTTTTGACGTGTAAGGTCTGGCGTGCTCTCTACCCCTCACCACGAGCGGACTGTGCCACGATCGCGGAAGCGACAGCCTTCTGGTGCTGCTCCATTCTCTCCAACAGGTCCCAGTCGACGCTCTGGTTATTCCTCTGCCACTGTCGAGCTATCGCCGCCTTGATCTTCGCCAGCAGCTGCAACAAGGGGTACAGCACAAGAGGCAGAGCCCACAACAGCATCATCCCCCGCCTCGGTCTGCAGCACTGGCCCCAACCTTTGTTGGAAACATACGGTGATAGGTTCCGACCAACAAAGAAAATGATGCAAAACACCCAAACCAATCACAACCGCCACCCCTCCAGCTTATTTCACTGCTCACGCGTGGCATCCACGCTAACACGACTGTCCTGAGAGCACATCTCCGGAGCCCCGAGGCCGTCATAAACCTAAGGAAATTTTCGACTGGCCGCTCATACGGAAGGCAAAGGCACAACATCAAGGTATGTACAAACAACGACACCTTGAGAAAACTAGGTCTATAATATATTGCAGCAGCAACAGACAACGGCAGGGCCAGAATGTTACAGCGGCCAGCGTCGATGCGGACGCGATACCATTGTGAGCGCGGCCGACGCCCATCGCGCTCCATCTGCATCTCATCTCGTGTCTCACCTGCGGTAGTCGAGCCGGAGCACACGCCTCCACGATACCTTGCGGCGTCGTCCGCAGGCACATCGCACGGCTCATCTCCCTGCGCAGCAACAGGAATGAGCGAAAGCCGTGAACGCAAACGTACCACACGGACGATTACGCTGACTTCTTCATAATATCGTGGTATACGTTGAAAGTGACTTGGTGTAAATGAGTTACGTCCCCGTACACGATTACACTATAATAGTGGCAAACGTGGAAAGGAATTTGGTGTGGATGAGATATTTCACCGCCTGGTTCCGGACGAGCAACAACTACGGATGGGTTTAGAAACTGTCGTGGGAATCTGTCTCCACAGGGCGAGCCCCGTCTAGTGCTAAACATCACGAATTCCTATTCGGTGCTTGCACCGGGTTGGGACGGGAGGGGAGGGGACGGGACGGGACGGGACGGGGCGAGACGCCATCGTGACATTCATACGTGAAGCATATAGGTCACCATTCCTCCGGAGCCGTGGTAAAGCGTACGTATTTGCGTGTGTATCCGGCCGCATTGACGCCATCACGCGAGCGATACATTCACATACTAACCGGTTGCCCCGGTGGTCTAGTGGATAACCTCGCAGCCTGCTTAGGGCCAGTCATGGGTTCGAGTCCCGGCAGAGTGAGTGTTTTTTCTCACTAAATAGATCCTTGTCTAGGATAAAAGCGACGCGCTGCAAAGCTCGTTGTTAGTAAACCATAATCGACTTCGTAAGTCGCGAGGGAAGGGATTGATGTACCCTTCTCGCGATAAAAATACCTCAGGCAGGAACCGCAGGAGGGGGGTCCAGCCCCGTCCTTCTATGTGACCCCGGTTGGGTCGTCTAGCTAAATAGTAGCCGTGGAGGATAGGGGCCAGAGGGGCAGACGATAGAGTCCAAAGTTGGGAGAAAAAAAAAAGTAACAAGGCACGTGCCTCGCAGCAGTGGAACACGTATGCACAATTGTACGCAGTTCGTGTGGATTTTCTTGGTACTCGCCGTATTCGATCGACGCCCTCCATCCTCTGCGTGGTGAACCATGGTTGGAAGTTTGGGCTGTCCATAAAGCGGCGGTACAGGGTTTCCCACTGTACGTGCACGAACGCCTGGATGACAAGTGAGGGGCGGCGAGCAAGCGGAACCGAAACGTACCGGGTGACGTTGCCTCAAGTCGTGAATCGCCTGCCAGCAACTCACCCACCTCGTACACGCAGGGGCACAATCGGCCTGTCATCACGGATGCTTTGACGTTTTGACATATGCATGAACATTCTAAACCACCAACTTCGACCACCTACTCCGTGCGTGAATTCACAGCAAGACATGGACACAAAACACCAATAGCCACGTGTGACCAACCACCGACGCAAACACGCAGGCAGTCAACAGAAGCAAGGTGTACCTTGCTGGGAGACGAGATGTACCTTCGGAAACAAGGTGTCTTCGTGGAAACGAGGTGTATACCTTCGTGAACAAGGTGTACCTCCTTCGAAACGAGGTGTACCCTATTGGGAACAACGTGTACCTTCATGGGAACAGTGTTCACCTGAATGACAAGATTTGCCGTACCTTAGGGGGTCCCGCCACGAACATTTCGGTGAGGAACTCTTCTTGGTCGAAGCGAGGTAGCAGCAACTCCGCCTCGGTGTACACGGACAACCTTCTCAAAGCCTGGGCAGACAGAAGAAACACATACATTTGACCGGAGTTCGGTGACGCCATTCGAGGCAGGTGCGGAGGTAAACGAGACCATATCAAGAGCATTTGTAGTAGTGCCAGCGGAGTGGTTTGGCCGAGAGCCCGCACACAAAGGAGACTCACCAAAAAAGTTAACGCTAACTAACGAAACCCACAGCAGAAAGATGAAAAGACCTCCGAATGTCCCTGTTGCCGGTGCCGCGGCTGTCACAAGTGATGAGCTTGTGATGAGCTCACAAACCTTGCTCACCTCCCAACCAAAAATCCACGTACCGCATCCCTCCAAGCACCTAAACCTTCATACCGTGACCGTGGGTGCCATCAGGGTTCACATGTCAGCAACCTAAAAATCGGACGCCAGGCAAGCCAGCACTCACCAAAGCCTGCCATGCCGACAGAGCCTGTGGTGGTCTAGCTCTCCGAAAGTACTGGTCGTACGGTGCCAGAAACGATCTGCGGAAAACGAAGCAGAAACGACGCATCGTTGGTATCGTACATGTCATACGCATGAAATACCATGACGTCAAATGTTCACTGTGCACGTCTGCACTCGTCGAAGGCAACATGTATCGTACGTAAGATACAGCTCCCGCTATCGATACGTAGACTACATGGGAGAGCTCGTCGAATTTGCCATGCTGCATCGCATAGTTTGCAATGCCAAACGGCGCAGATATGTAAGAACATCAACATTGCATGCAACGCCCGAAAACGGACGAAAATAACGGAATAGGCGAACCGAAGACTTCCATTGAGTGGACGGCTCGAAGTAGAGTGACGAATTTGGGCATGGGGAGTGAATGGGCTAGCGCTGAAAAGGCACAAAGTAACGGCGTTCGAAGGCGGCAAGTCGAAACAGGTACGTGACGTCAAATAACATCTTCCTGGCAAGACGGCAAATCGGTCGAGACACAAAGCAGGACCACAAAGGGAAAATAACACTACACGCCCGCACCGATGCTATCAGCTGGCCTTGTGCCGCATCCATCACGAAAAAAGCGTTGTTTTTTTAGGGGAGATTTCCTCTAAATATCCATCGACACACACAAGGCTAATCGATTGTCGAACGCTGTAGTGGACCCACGGCAAAATCATCGGCACACTAGTCTACGCGTACGGAACACTACCGAGCTGATTGCGGTATGGGTTTCCCGCAAATATCCAACTAACACTGTACCGCGGTACCAAAGCCGCCATAGAGCTATGAGAAATATGCATGAAGCTGACGGAGCAACTCTCGAATACAGTTAGTACCCGCACATCAACTTGGCAGCTAAAGGATGGCAGACAAAGAATTTTGACGTTGACTAAATTTGAAAACAAACGCAAGAGTGCCAGAAAATGTACAGAGATATACCAGACCAGTCGGAAGGGATAGCGAAAAACAGAAATCATAGGTTATTCCAAAGGGTGGCTGTAGAGGCTGCTCTCCACATACATTTCACGCGTCTTGCACCACACGCCTCCTTTGAAATCAAGATGAAATTCACACCAGTCCAAATCAAAGCCATAAGAGCCAAAATGGCAGGCGCTCAAACAAGGTCGGGATTGCACCAGATTTAGCATTCTACATGTGTCACTTGGAGGACACCCTATTGCAACCGGGTGTGCGTGGTAGCGCGCACACATCTGCTTCTGCAGTGATGATATCGAGGGTCGTACTAGCGTCCTACAATCTCCGCAAATTAGACGGGTTCGCTGTGTCTTGTACGGCTTGTCCTCGCCGCCACTGACCCGAATCCCCTGAACTGCGGGTTGACTTGAGGTAGCCGATGCCACTAGCTACTGCTGACGAGCCTCCTTTCAGAGGTTTATGGTCCGTGGCAGTAAGCACGGCTGTGAAAGTGTGTGGTTCCGGCAAGTTCCGGCGCAGATCTTGGACTGTGTTCAGAGGCTGCTGCGACCTTCGACAGTTTGATATAATAGCTTCAGTAGCAAACCTGAACGTGCCAGCGCATAGAACGCCTCTTCATGGTGTCATCTACTGGTAGCAGTAGAATGCAGATTGCTTTTCTTGTATTGGATTTACGAAATGAAATAGAGCCACGAGGGTCAAAATAGCTTGTTCTTCGATCCCTTCTACAAAACTGAGCCCAGAAAAGGCGCATATTCCAACATCAAGAGCACCATTCCGTGAGCTCGGTTAGGAACGCCTGTGCTAAAAACTACTCTATATAGCGGCCATTCGTAGCGTAAACCTAGGAACTACAGTAAGAACCCTCGGTCGAAAGAAGAGGTATTATGTCTTTCTGTCCTGAAGTGCAGGCGTTACCTGTACACAGTACATGGCGTACCTCGTCAGGTCCGCAAAATGTCTCCTCAGAATGATGTCGTTGATGGCTCGGAGGCTGTCCTTCCACTGGCCTCTAGTCTCCGGCCCGCCCTTGGCGTTGGCCGCCTCCGCCGCCGCCGCAACGACGCCGGCGATGGGCGTTGGTGGCTGCCCGCCCTGGGCGGAGCTGGAGGCCGCGGCTGCTGCTGCTGCCGCTACCGTTGCCGGGTTGTAGGGGCTGCTCGGGTCCACGAGGCGGGACAATACCGCAACGTCGGGGACCATAACCTGTGAAGAAACCGGGGAGTAAGCATGTCCCCGATCGATGGCAGAAAGCGATGGAACGTCGTCCAGCACACGGCGCGTGTGACCGTCGCGGACACGTTGTAAGGCTAGGCTCGGACGAAGGGGTGCCATCGTCGCCGTAGAAAAAAATACGCGATCACCACCATCACTCCCCTTGAATGCAGAGCCCCTTTGTCGGAGTTCTGATGAGAATCAGGGCAACTGGACTGGGAAATCCAATACCGACCATGAAGACACCTTGAACAAACAAACAATGTGGAGCTCCCGAGTCTCCGCAACACTTGAAAACCAAGCGACAACGAGACCGCCACTTCCTTGCCTTGTCCGCCATAATATTAATACCGTACTCCATGTCATGCCCCCGCCAAAAATTTGATAGTCCCGGGATCATTCTGCAGACGAGTCCGCTAACAGGACATACCACGAAACGAGAAATCTAGCATGGCAGACCAGTACCCTACAATAAAAAAAAACGCTGCCTCCAAACGGTCAGCGCCGTGCCGCCTATTCTTCACCAAAACAGCTGGCAACTGCGAGGTCAGCAGCCTTAACGGCATGCACAGCTATGAGCACACACACAAACACACACGAATGCGTACACCGCTCCCACCCCCACAGCCCGCACCATGAGCAGCAAGCAACGTGTCAAGGTCTCAAGATCTCTCACCGGCTGCTGCCTTGCCACGATGATGGGCTCGTTAGGCCTGTCGTCTTGCCCGACCACCTGGTCAAGGCTTGCCCCCGCGCGCACGACCTGCACGCGGACGGGGGCGGGACGCGGGGGCGCCAGCCCCTCCTTTGCTGGCGTCGGGCAGTTACGGTTTCTGCATCGCAGGAGAACAAGAAACACGGGCCAGCCAGGCAGCGTCACCACCGTGGTGGAGGGGCACCGTGCAACACGTGAGGGGGAGAAGAGGCGCGATCGATACCAGATAGAATTCGATACATCAAAGCCTCCTTCCCAATGCGCTCCAGTATCTCCCCAACAGAGGGGAAACCAACAAGACAAAGTAACGGCATGACGCGTCTTCGTTGGCGCTGACGCTGCGGCCATTCCAGCACACGTCTCCCTTCAAGCAAGAGATACGGTTATCGTCCGGCACAGACAGCCGCGAGCGGTCAATACGGAACAACCCATCTTCTTGGTCGTTGTTGAGACTTTTGATGCGCACGAATGTATACACTCGACACCTACGAACACTACCGGGCGCTGCATCTCGCAGGACTCGTGCCCGGAATCAGCCCGCGGCCACATGAACAAATTGCCCGCTTTAGTCACCCCAATCGTGCAACTCTTGCGCCAAGGTGCGTGCGCATCCAAGCGCGCGGTTGAGGCTTATCACCGCGGCTTATTTTGTTCTCACTTGGGGCTGCCGCAAGGAGCTTCTTCCTCTGAGAGGTTCTTCTGGAGCTTATGGAAGCCAGCCTTCCCGGCGGTGGGGCTTCTGCCAGGCGCTCCTGGCAGCACGATCGCGTTCGGCCACCTGCTCGGGGGAAGGATTCATTCGGAGGAAAACGGGAAATCAGACGGAATATTCCACGGGTCGCTGGATGACACGTAACAAACATATTCCGTCGCATAGTCTTGAATCCAATATTCCAATTATGATACGAGCATATTTATTCCGTAATGTTTAGTCCATTCCATGGTTCCCACAGCAATACCACCATTCGTTCGTTTCCCGGTTCTTTCCATGTTCCATTTCATGGTGCGTGGCAAATGCCGAGGTTCGGTACTTTTCCAGGTGTCGAGCCATGGGTTGATGAAGTGGTTTGGTTTCAAAAGATGCTTGAAATTGCGGGTGATGGTGAACGACTCGTGGGAGACTTGACGATGGTTGCCGAGACAAGATTTTTTGTTGGGGAATGGCCACACGAGTTTTTCGACGCTGGGTGCATCTGCCAAAAGCAGCAGCCAGTCACCACTCATCCCGTCCACACCGGATGAACTCAACACACGGTACAGCTATAGCCTTGCCCTGAAGGCTGCGGTTGCTTGGAACAAACAGCAGTCATGTTAACAGCAAAACGGCACAGTAAACAAAATTTTCAAAAAACGAAAATGCGCTCGAATGCCGTGTATACCTTACCTTGACAAGGTCCTGAGGAAGATCGGATTAATAACACCGAGCAGGAGGCTAGGAAACCCGCCCCCGGCGCCCGCCGCAGACCCTGCCGCAGGTACTCCTAGAACTGAGGACCTGGGAAGCGAAAAGGAACATATTGGCCAATCGCAATAACTCCTAGAGGTTAGGCCTGGCCCCATTATTTGCACACCGGGTGCTTGGAGGCATCGGGGGCGAACAATCAAATCGTTGTTCCCGTAGACAAGGTATGCATTAGGCCAGTAATGGTGGACAGTGGAAGTGTTTCCGACGGCTCGTTGTCTCATGACTCCCCCCTTACGCCGGCAGCACCAATCAATGCAATCAATATATGTCACGAACGCCGTTGTGGGAAATAGGTGCCATGTGCAGCAGAATGCGATACCATACCACGCACTTTCGTGATTAGCGTCACGCATCTTCGTGAGCGACGGATCACATGCTACTTTTGTCACCGAAAACTACGCCCGTCGGCTCAACCACTTGCTCTACCTCGTACTGAAGGACACGCAACGCACGGCCTGATCGGTGGCAGCCGGAACTGAACCAACTGTTGCTAACCTACGGACGAGGAAACAAAAAAAAAACGCCTGAAAGCCACACAAAAACAAGCCAACAGGAAACAACACGCTCAGAAACCGCCAACCAACAACAAAAAGTATACGACCGGCACAATGCCATGATATCATACCATGGAACGTGTGTTTCATGCAATGGTAATAGGCTGCTTGCTTGCTTGCTTGCTTGTTAGCTTACCCCCACATCTGCTGCTTGCTGACTTTATCGTGGGCGGCGACGATCTCACGGTAGTCCGGGTCGAAGGTAGTGAAGTGCGGCCGGAAGTCCCCTCCGTAGTACACCGGGGACGCGAGGCTCACCTGTCCCACCCGCAGGAAAAACGCCACGCGTACCGCAGGCATGGAAAGCACAAGAAACTCAGACTTGTGCACGCTTACTCGGGAGACAACGATCGCTCGGTTGGGACTCAGAAACCTCTGAAGACGTGGTATGCAAGAACACCATTACTTCATTATTTCTTAATAACAGTGAGAGCGAAAGCTAGACAGCCGAGAGTGGCCAACGATTGGCGAGGATCACCCCCAAGAGTGGCGGCCGAGAAACCGTACCACCCAAGAATGCCCGCCGTTGACGACGCCCGATAAGCCACGGGCACACCGCGAGACGCGGCGAACATTGTGGATAAAACCCGTACATTTCAAGAATGGTCGCTCCATGACGATGCCCCAGATGAACTACGCTTACACGGCAAACGCAAGACAAGAATATGGACTAAAACCGCACCATGCCACTAATGGCCGACGACGACGACGCCCAAGAAGCCACGACCACACCGCGAGAAAACACGCACAAATCAACAAGGGTCGACGACGACGATGCCCCATAAACCACGGCTACAAGTCAAGTCGCAGATGAAACCATAGGCGCAAACCGTACCACAAACCATCCCAAGGACGGTCGCCGACGCCGACGCCGACGCCCCATAAACCACGGCTACTAGGCAAGGCCCGTGAACAAATACGGGTACAAACCGCGGTGCATCCCACCATACCGTTCCAACAAAGGTCGCCGACGCCGACGCCCCAGCAACTACGGGTACACGGCAAGGTCAAGACAAGAAATATGGACAAAAACCGTCGCTACTTACCATCCCAAGAATCGCCGCTGACGACGCCCCCACGCTAGACCCCAGCACGAGCGTCGGTCCCCCCGTGAGCACCAGCTCCCACAAGAGCCACAGATGCTCGACGAGCTTCTTGCCGAAGATGCTGTACAGCCCGATGCTCTGGAAGAGGCCCTGCTTGGCTCTAAAGCGGGCTTCGTCCGCCAGGAGCATCTCGGCGAAGGGTGACCGGCCTCCTCGCAAGTTGCTGTTGGGCCGAATGGTTGGATGGTTGGGCCGAGGGTTTTCATAGCGGGGACAGAGAGTGAGACGGCCAACACTTGGTGAAGGTGATGGCCTGCTACCTCGGGATGTTGAAATTCGCACTCGGCATCCGTGCAAGTGCCTTGGTTTGTAAGATGTACCGTATGCATAGGCCTAAAAAACCGAGAGACAAGGAGGTGCAATGCGTGAATGGGTTGTGGCGCGTGAGTGCTGGAACGGAGTGAGAGAGTTCACGAATTGAAAACCATAGTCTAACCACAACAACAACCAAAACAACAAGAGGGAAGGAGGGAAGGAGGGAAGGAACAGCCAATCTGCCGTCATATGGTATCGCGCGCACAACCTCGGTGGACGAACAACGGCAGCACCTCCGGGTTGGCACGGGGATACGGAAGGTTTCGAGCAATGAGGGTTCCCACCAACGGAAAAAAAAACAGTTCTCAAGTCAAGTGTCAGGCACGGCAGCTGTTCAACCATGTACATATACAAGCGAAACAGCCGTCCACGGTCAAAACAGGAGGTTTGTTTCTTGGTCCGCCGTGGCAACCAACTGCTGCTATTCCGCACGGAAAACCAGGGGAGTAACGCGGACAAGAATGAGCAACGATAGCATACAACAATAGGTCGCCTGGTACAGCAGCATGTCTGCATCCGGCCCAAGCACCTATGTATAATCGTACGTGAGGACAATCGAACCACCAAGCCAGACAGAGCAACACGACGCCGACAGTGCGGGGCGTCACAGTAGGACTTCAGGCCATACCTACTCGGCAAAGTCGCCACAGAAGCGATACCGCACGCTACGCTACGGCCCACTACACCGGCGTGTCGCCCGCAACTGACACAGCCCTACATCTTCGAGTTTTGCTGCAAAACACGCGACATGATCGTCACCAGGCGGCACGGCGAAGTGACAACATTGGACACGCATCGAGGCCGACTACAATACACATGTTGTACGCACCTGGCGGTGCGGTGAATCTGGACGTTCCTGCTATCCGGGCTTCCGGACCTGTGGAACGTCGACGCGCGTCCCTCTCTCCCGAACACCAAGCTGCTGGAAGACCCCCTCCTAGCGAGCTGCCTACCGGGGTCGTCGCCCTCGCCCTTTTTATCCTTACCCTCAACGGCACCCACACCCGTATCGTCTCTCTTGCCCTGGACGCGGGCACCGCCGTCACGCGTATTACCCGTAACCGCCACGGCTTCCGCCTCCGCCGTGATGAAAGCCCCGGGAACACCTCCCACCGCGGAAACCCCAGCGGTTGCCGTCGTTAGCAGCGACAAAACTCCTCCGCCTTCCTCCTCTCCGGCAGCCGAGCCCCGCCCCCCTTCGGACGCTACGGGCCTCGTTTCCCCCGGCGGCGCGGCAACGGCACCTCCCGAGCTTGGTGCTCCCCTTGGCGCTCCTGCCCGCAGGTCTTTGCGGCTGGCACCACTAGAAGCAGCGGCAGCAGCAGCAACGTGTTTCGAACGCTGCGGGTCCGCACCCGGCAAGACGCGCCCTCCATTTGACACCTCCCTGGGTTTGGCCGTGCCCACGGCACCATTCCCATTTCCGGCAGCAACGATGCCCGCCCCTCTCTTCGGCGCCGAATCAGAACCAGAACCAGCAGAGTCCTCCCGGCTACTGGCCTCGTCGCCCGTGGTTGTCCGCAGCCCCGGTGCCGGTGCCGGTGCCGGTGCCGGTGCCGGTGCCGCCGCCGGCACTGACCTCGAGAGCGCCTTCGCTTCCGCGCCGCCGCCCTCCGCTTTAACCTTACCGGGCAACGTCAACAAAGTCTCCTGGCCGGTACCGCCGCCGCCTCTACCTTCACGACGGATCGACTCCGCGACGGCCGCAGCCGCCGCCGTCGTCGACTCCCTCCTCGCGAGCGCCGCGGGCAGCTCTAGCGGTGCCAGGACGTCCCACGGGTCTTCCGGCGCGGTGTCCGCCCAGGCGCGGAGGGCGGACCAGGCGCCCGCGGACCTGGGGTCCGGTGTCTTGCTCGACTTCACGGCCGCGAGGCTGTGGGGACCAGCGGATCGCGGTGGTGATAGGCTCGTGGCGCGACCCCTGGAGGAAGAGGCACCGGGTTTCGTCGTAAGCGGAGCTGCTGATGCTGAGGCGGAAGATGCTCGAGACGGAGCAGCAGCAGCAGCAGCAGCAGCAGCAGCAGCAGGTTGGTCGGTCAGGCGAGCCTGTCTCACGGCGGCATGAGTGGCGGCGGCGGCAGCGGCGGCGGCGGTTGCCGCAGCAGCGGTTGCAGCATGCATAGCAGCGGCAGCGGCGGCGGCGGCGGCGGCGGCGGCGGCGGCGGCGGCGGTACTTGCCGCTGCGGGTGCACCACCACTCACGTTGACGCTGCCATCAACACCTGTGACCGTCTCTGGCTGGTCGCCAGTAGCTGCTGCGTGTGTCGGGGCATCTGACAGGTCCCCTGCTACCGGCAAGCCCACCGGGGCCGCCACCTCTGATTGCTGTCCATTCTCCAGCATCGTTTCGCCGGCGCTACCCTCCCCTTCTCGCACTCCGGCATCCCGCCCGTCGCCCCCGCCCTCCCCCGCGTCCTCCCGCCCCGCCGCGGCCTCTCCGACGGCGCTTTGATCGCCTCCACCGTTCTCCACCCACTGCTCTCCCTGCCAGCCTTCCTCCTCTAGCACGAAGCGCTCGCCCATGTCTTCGTCCTCGTCGTCTTCCTCGCTATCCTGGTCGGCAACGTAGTAGCAACTCTGCGCAAGGTTCGACCCGGCCCTGCCGTCCAGAGTCAAGATCGGCGTGCTTCCGCTTCGCGGTGTGGCCAACCAGTTCTGTTAACGGTACATGGTACGCGTACGGAGAGCGGGACGGGACGGCGGGTCGTAACCCGTCAGTCGCGCACCTGTTGGAAGGCTTGTCCGTGGGGCAATGATTGTCCGCATAGTAAGTATTGTGCTACCCAAAAGCATCCCCCCCCAACCTGGGCAAAACTTTCTCCCCTCACCTCCGACGGACTTTCGCAAATCACGGAAGCCATCGAACCGGCGCCAAAAGACGATCTCCCGTGCCCCCCCGCCCGCATTCCCGGCGGCAGGCCCCCTTCCCCGAGCGCCTCCCCCGCCGAAAGCCGGAAACTGGGAGACGTGAGCCCCTCCGGGCTACCACACGGTCCGTTCCAAAACGCCCCCCCGCCCCCGCTCCCCCCCGGCGACGGCGTCCGCCTAGCCTGGACCGCCCCCCAATCCTCCTGACCATTACTCTCGCCCGTGGGGGTTCCGCAGTTATTCTTCCAGTGGTGGGGGGAGAAGGCGGGGGCGCCGTCGTCCTCGAGCGCGGCACCGGCGGACGGTCGCTTTCCCGCGCCCTGCAAACAAACGCTCGCACCGCCGTTCATGCTCGCGGGGTCGCCGCTTCGAGGCGGGACGCCGCCTGACATGGGGGGGGGATCTTCGACGCCGCAACCGCCACCCGCGGGGGCGCCGGCGCCGGCAGAGTCTTCGCCAACTCCGGTGCTTCCTTGTCTGCTAACGGGATGCTGCTCCTCCTCCTCCTGCTCCTTCTCCTGCTCCCCGCCGCTGCCTTCGGGGCCTTCCAAAGGTGACGGCCCAACGCCCTTGCGGCAAGAGCCCGGACTGCCGCCCGAAATCGGGAAACCGGAGCTGATGCTGCCGCAGCCGCTGAGGGTGCGCGTCAAGCTCACCACTCGAGCTCTAGACCAGGAGGCACAGAGGTGAACCCCGCGGTGGTATCTGTACTTGGAGGCCACCTGTGGAGGCATGTCGATGTCGGGGACCAGGAACATGACGGTCTCCCCTAGGAACGGCAGGGGGCATAGGGATCCCGGGCAGGGAGCGGGCCAGTCTTCGAAAGACGAAAACACAGCCTCCAGGACTGCCGATCCATGAGTAAAGTAAAGCGGCCCGATCACCTGGAGGACGCATTGATGGGGCGCATGCATGAGATGCACGCGAATAGGCGGACTATGGTTGTGGCCGAAGATAAATGACCCCGTCTAGATATTCATGAAACGAACTTTCGAGACGACCTTGTGGGGCACGACCCAGTCTACATATTCATGACACGATGTTTAGAGACCACTGGGTGGGGCATGCCCCCCTGACACAAAGAAAAAAAGCAAAGCAAGGACCAAACCACAACACATTACACATACACACAACGGTAGACGAAACGCTTCCGATGAGGTATGCAATGTACACTGGTAACATATTTGGACCGACCAAACAAGAAGAAGAAACCTCACCTTCACTAAGCGTTCGAATAGGTTGACGTATGGTCCACAACACAATACACATACACACAACGGTAGACGAAACGCTTCCGATGTGGTATGCAATGTACACGGGTGATATATTTGGACCGACCAAACAAGAAGAATAAACCTCACCTTCACTAGGCGTTCGAATAGGTTGACGTAAGGATAGCGGCTCACGACGACAACTGACTTCTGGAACATGCCACGGGCACACTCCTGCACGGAGAGAGGGAAGGAGGGAGGGAGGGAGGGAGGGAGGGAGCGGGAACATAACGGTCAACAAGTCAACCGACTTCTGGAACATGCCACGGGCGCACTCTTCCCCGGAGGTAGGGAAGGAGGGAGAACATTGCGGTCAACATGTCAACTGACAAAAGGCAACAACAGCCTACAACACAAAAATTACATGAACGTTCAGAATTGAGCGGTGAGCGTGAATCGCGCGCCATTCGCCCGTGTACAAAGGAGAGAGAATAGATCGACCCTTTAGACAAATGAAGGCACCGTACACTCTTGACACACCAGACCATGATTAATTTGCGATCGTCTTTCTGACTGGACACAAGGGGCGACGCGCAATCCAACAGCAACCCGTTTCATGGTACACGATGGATATCCGCCAAGTGAGCATCTGTCCACCGCGAAACTTGCCCAGCAAATACTGGGCCAGCCGGTCTGTCCCTGCAGCATAGACCGAAGGGAATTCATGATTGCTTGAGGTAGCGGGAGCACCATCTCAACCTGGGGGTGTTGTGACTGCTTAGCAGTCTGGCACAAGATCACAAGCAGAAGCCGAGGGCTGCGCAACAACGCGCTGTTCACAGACGTGAGGTGCCAGCAGCGAGCACGGCTCATCTCGTGGTGTCGAAAGAAGTACGCGTGTTCGACACGTGTACTCGAAGCGTCAGATGACCGCCGCTTTGCACGAAGAGTCGCTACGAGTCCGCAAAATCACCTCAGCGGTCCTCCTCCTCGCCCGTGGAACCCTCAACCACCTGCTGCTAACCTTAAACCCTCACGTAAGCGACCTACCAGCTCACGCTCTCTCTCCGTGAATAACCTAACCGCCTTGACCGTAAGCCTATCATACCTCGTTTCGCTCCTGCCTGAAGAACGCGTAGCAGTACTCGAACGTCTGGTCCAGCAGCGAGGAGCTCATCAAGGGCATCCTGTGCGACTTTCGCGTCCTGCGGCGGCGGTGGCGGCGGCGGCAGGAGGGAGCGGAGAAGAACGACAAAAGATCAGGGGACCGTTCCGTAGACCGTTCCGTCGACCGTCCGCAGACCTTCCCACGGTACCCCAGCATGAGACAACCCAAGGCATGCATACAATATGTCCGACACGGTCATCGGGGATAACGCTGCGATTTGAGCTGGTGATTGTTGCTTCGCATGTGGTGTCAAACTGGGGCTACCAGTGCTCAGTGTCGATCTACAGAGCCAAGCCAAGCAGCTTGACATCAAAGACGCGGGTGGGCGTGGGGATGCGTGAGCGTCAACGCAGTGCTCAACCGCCGCCTATGACGTCACCCATACAGCCTACCATGTTCGGGCTACAATACTTCGTCTTCGGCCCTACGGCCTATTACACAACGTATTGTAGCAGCAGTTTTCGAACGAGGGGGAAGAGAGAGAGGGGGAGAGAGAGAGAGAGAGAGAGGGAGAGAGGGAGAGAGGGAG
>CACKRE030002851.1:104265-115293 GCA_902602495.3 Ectocarpus sp. CCAP 1310/34 | reverse complement strand
CGCTGGGGGGGGGGGGGTGGCGCACGATCGCAGACGCGTGTGCGTCGCCTTGCGGGCACTTCAACATCGGCAGGGTTCCCAAGCTTGTTGGATACTACTGGGAAACGCACACATTCATTCGACGGTGATTGCCGGTACGTATCTACAAATACCGGCTCAATTCACTCTCTTTGGTTGCACTTGCCGATCGTTGGGAAACACACAAGCAGCCGCGAGTAGTAGAGCATCGTTGTTGTTCACCTGTTCTAGCGTGTGCCCGGTGCCCACGTCGAAGGTCGCCACGCATATCGAGCGCACCCATCCGGCTCCGTCCTGCCCCTGCTGTTCCTCGTGGGAGCAGCGCCTGGGCCTGGGTCCTCCTGCTGCAGCCTCCGTCAAGCCCGAGGGAACCATGAGGAATTACAGGACGCGGGCTATGTAGCTCAACCACCGACACCTCCCCAAATCACACACACACCCTCGCCAACGAGTTCGATGGACCGATACAGGTATAGACACGCCGCCACACAGAGACGATAGCTCTGCTAATAGGGTGAGTGCTTGCCGGACCCACTCTCCCTGGCGACGGTTGTGTGTATATCTAGACTACTACACATTACCCAGCGCGCGGAATTCAGAATGGAGGGGACGGATTGAAACCATCCCCTACACAAAACATGCAGATCTCCACAACTCCCTCGCGGCCCTTCTTGAGGGCGCCGCGCGCTCCGCGTGCCTGGCGGGGCGGCAGGTGGGCAGGTGGGCTATCGTTAGTGGTGTCTCTTGCGCTCCTCCGCAGCGGATTCCCAGAGAGGAAGGCAGGGAAGGGGCAAGTCACAGAGAGGGGAGGGGAGAGGAGGAGCTGCTACTGCTGCTGCCGATGCTAGAGGGTTGACCCCGCTTGAACTACACAATGCAGGCGGGGGACATCGTTGCCGCGATTGACTTGGGGACCAGCCGCACGGCCTATGCCTACACGGTCGTGGGGCGGGAGCACATCTGGCTTGGGGTTCCCGACTCCCCCGACGATGACCGCAACGTGAGTGCTCGCGTGCCTTTGGGCTGTCTCCGTTTTGGCCCTTGGGTGAAATTGTCTGAGAGATTAGTCTAGTGATTGTGTTCCATCTGCTTGCTGCCTGCCTTAAAGTTGGCCCCGACCCGAATCGCCCGATTCACCGCAGGCCCTCTGCTCCCTACACGGCCGGCGACCTTGCCCGAGAAACCTTCCATCGTCGTGGGCATCTCGTCTTGCTGTTCCCTCCTTCCCCTTGTCTCCAACAACAGCGGTAGTCTGCGTGCAGTTCCCTTTTCTGGGATCAATATTTCTGGTGCGCCTCTCTCGCTCTCTGAATTGCTACTCCCGTTGTTGAGGTGGTTTCATACATTCCTTCTCTGTCCCTGGGGGCTTCTCTAACCTCGCCCTTCTATACATTCCACACTCATGAGACACATGCATGACGTCCGGAAGCCGTGCTTAAACTTGGGGATGGTATGCAGGATGATAGAGAGCTCTTGCCCATTGCCCTCCACCCTCACCCCTCGACCCACGGCGGTCGCCTCTTTTGAGGTCACCTGCGGCTACAATATGTTGACTGTTGCGTGCACGGAGGCAGGCACATGCGCGCTCTTCACGCGCTTTACCCGCCAATGATGCCGATGCCATGCGATTCCGCGGGAAAGTGTTGGTTGGATGATGTTCAAAACAGTATGCCAGGTTACTGCCAAAGCGAATCGGTCCCTCGTATGGCTTGCTTGTCTCTTGCCGCCCACAGCAGGACATGACGGCACTCACCAACTCTCCTGTTTATTTTTCTCCAAGCGCCGCTCAACTAGCGGAGAAGCAATTTGCCGTTGGGTAATTTTCGCATGGGTTCATTTGTACGCGTGCCCCATTCCATGTAGCACTTTTTCGACTTCTCTCGCGTGCGGTGTTGAGTCTGAGGGTGCGCGGTCGCCGGCAGGTTTTCGCAAAGCGCCACCGTTTCGCATCCGCGTAATCAACGTTTGCCCATGCGTTGTACAACATGTCGGTCATCGGGTACTGCTGCTGTGTCATGTGCATGGCAGCAGGTGAGAGCACCCACAGCAGCTGTTCCGTGGGGTGTTGGCGGCCATGCGTTGCATGCCGCAACCGTTGCCCTTCCCGCCATCGGCCTGGTGCGTCCACCGTGGGAGTCCACTTCATTCACGCCTCGGCGGCACTCTCGCCTCCAACAAACTTTTGCAGCCACTGCTGCTGCTGTTGTTGAAACAGTCTTCTTTTTGGTTTGGCCGACGGGCAATCAAGCAGTTACCGGCTTGCGTGTATGTAACGGTCGGTGCCAAACGAAGCCCGTCCCTGGTTTTAGTGTTGAGTGTTGTAATGTTTTAGTGCAATCAACCTCAACGGTGGTGCATCCCACAGCTCGTGCTACTGTACTCGAAATTCCCGTTCATGTCACATGGGACGTGGGTAATCCTCTTTGTATCCGAGGAATTTTCTCCTTACATTCCCGTGTTAGAAGCATCTCGGGAACCTGCCCACATGTGGAGTATACAAGTACAGCATCGGAGAACACGCCACCCATCCATGCCGCCCTGTCCCTCTCCGATCTCCGATCACATACGTACACCTACAGTTCGCGCTGCGACTCACTGTAGGTTCACCCAACGGAGATTTATATTGGTGTTTTTTTCCGATTCTACCCCACGGGTGGTACTCTTATCGCTAACTGCTGATCCGCGCGGGTACTGCAGCCGGAATGCGTGTACACACTGGCGTCCTTTGAATACCACGTTCGGGGTCGCTTCCTCTCTGGCTTGTTTGTCTCCAGCACTGGAGCTGTCATTCCCGCACGTTCATGATCAATGGGAGGGAGGGGCCTTGAGGGAGGTGTATTTTGGATGCTTTGCTGATATTTTACTTTGTCGACGAATTGTAGACGTAGGGCGGGGCGTCCACACCTCCGTTGGTTGTTCATCTCTGGCTCTGTGGAGAAGTTCGTGATGCTCGACCGCCAAACTGGTATGTTCTGTCATGTACCTAACCGTACACGCAGCCTGCGTAGGTGTATAATATTTGCGTCACTGGCATCGATATCGGGAATGCGATTCCTCAAACAAGCTTGCGCATTGTGCTCTGTACCTTAGGTGACACAAAAGATGCCGCACCACCTGGACTGACACTCAAAGCTCGATTTCCCCACAGCGGCAAAGAGTGGAAGAGTGGCTGTGCCAAAAATGTCGGCGTCGGAACCTTCTGTGTCGTAGAGAGCCTTCCGGAAAACGTATCGTTTGACCCATGCATGCTCTTCGGCGCGGAATAACTTTCGCCGACGCTATGGATTCATTGCTAATCTATCGTAGACTCTTTTCTTCGATAGAGATTGATTCGTTGGGTCAAACTGACAAAATAAAAATAGTAATAATAATGGAAGTGTGAAAATCGACCCAGGGGGTGTGATGTATGTATGTCACGTCATCTGCGGTAGGGCTACAGGTAAACTTGTCTCGGGAGAGTTAAATCTATTGTCCCTGCGATGTGTGTGTTCCGAAAGTAGCTGTATTGCGTTGGCCGGGCTCCTGCAGAGGAACAGGCTAACGTCCGTGTTGTCATTGCAGTGCTTTCAGTGTCAAAACAGGGGGGCTCCCGGGGCGGGGGGGGGGGAGTACTCGTGTTTTGCGTGCCTTCGTTGTTGTTAGACCATTGACCACGCGTTCTCAAGTGGTAAAGCCGATAAGCAATGGCAGTATCGTTTTTTCCCACCTTGGCCAAGGTCACTCAAGAATAATGCCCGTTCCTATCTATCCTATCATACCCCTTCCCGCCTGTTGAGCGTTGTTGTAAGGCGGCAGCGATGGCAGGCATGGTACTACGAGGGGCGATACAACGTCTCTCGGGGGGCGGCGTTTGCAGCGATAAGAGCGTTGATTTTGTCCCGTGTGTCCAGTCCGTGTATCTCTCCAGCGACGTCATGTTCTCGCTATCTTGGTTCGTTAGCTTTGCGTCCGACCGCCGTCTCTGTGTTCACTGCGATGCAATCCCTTGAGGCTTTGCTGCTGATGCGATGCGAAAGCAAACCCTAAGTTTCAAAGAGACAGAATAGCACCGCGCGGAACCTTCAAGTTGATGAAACTTCTTTTGGTTGTCTTGTGGCGTTCTTTTGCTCATGTGCGAGAGAACAACGAAACCGTGGACGGAGCAGCGAAGTCAACTATGGATGGCTCTTGTTGTAGTGGCACGGTCACTGCTAGTCTTTTGATCGGAGATAATGAAGCATCGCCCCGTGTTCGCATATCGCGTATGCCATCGGCGAACCTACGGCAAGGCATAATTCACCACAGCCCACACCAACACGACCACCGGCAATTCAATTCAAGAGTGCATGGCTTGCACAGCGCAAGTCCCGGCGCCCACTACTGAATGGACGGCCCATGTTATGGCACGAAGAGCTAACACACAGAAGCAGCCACCAGCTGCACATACATTGTACATTGGCACCGCCATCAATGCCAAGTACACTCGGATGTCGGCAGCTCAAATGGCGCCGTGACAGGGGGACATGTCCGAAGTCCTCAGAACTTACTTTTGGGTAAACCCCATGGGCGGCGGTGCCCGGCAGTGGCAAGGACGCGATCTTCTCTGGAAGTAGTTCAGGGGCACCGTGAATGCGTGATGAACAGAATGAGGGTCTCCGTGGGTGTGTGGTGTGGCACTCTGTCGGGAGAGGTGGGAGGTGGTAAGTCGCCCGGGGCCGGGGAAATGCAGGAAATTCCGAGGGCGTATATCTGTGTGCAGTAGTAGTAGCTGGAGTATCAGGGATTTTCGGAAATCAGTGTTTTGGGACAAGCACATTCGGCAGGACGACGACTGGGGCCAAAGCGCTTTGATCAACGCCGGGGTGGGGGGGGGTGTACTCATAGTCGTGCATGCCGTAAAATGGCCGCATCCCTACAAAGCCAGGACGGAGCACGCCGGGTTCTCACGGGACCAGGCGATCACGTCACCAAGCGCGAAGCGCCGTGAGGTATTCGGCGAGTTGCATGAAGGGTGCGCTGCATCCTGCTAAGGGTGTTCGGCATCGTGTGCTTACTTCCTTGCGTGCGGATGACAGCTGCCTGTGACTTAAATGTATTTTCTGGTGCTTTCATTTCAACGCCGGGGTGGAAGTCAACCCGGATTATACTTGCGGTCGGCCTTCGTGCTGCTGCTGCTGCTGCTGCTGTTGTGTCACCTAATATGTTGTCGAAATGTTTTTCCAATATGATGTATTACATCAGGTGGAGCGGAAGACCCTGACGGCGGTGTTGATGCAGCGGTGCGACGAGGACGAGGCGGAAGGCGGGTGGCGAGTGGCGGGGTTCGGGGACACGGCGGAGGAGGACTACCTGACGGCTAAGGCGGACGAGGCCGAGGAGGACAGAGGTAGCCTCGTCCTCTTCAAGTTCTTCAAGATGGAGCTCTACCAAGGTGGCCGGTGAGTGTCAAGAGCTCTCGCCAGACAGCACTGCTGTAGGGTCTCTTGGGACCGCCTCAGCGAGAAATTTCGTTTGTGACGAAATACAACAGGGAGGGGGTACGCAGGCCCTATCCCTAACCCTAACACTACCCCCTCGGTTTGCAGCTTCATCCAACATGCTTGATTAGGGAAAACCTGGAAGTCTACTGGTCACTTGCCGGCAGCTCTCGTCAGACAACAGTTTGATGCCTCTAGTGTAACCTTTGGCTTTCCCCGCTGGTAACGTTTGTCTTGGGGACACATGCCCTTAACTCGTTTAGCCTTCCGATGTGTGGACATGAAATCGAGTCTCTCGGCGAGGTCGCGAGCAATTTTTTTTTTGGTCCTCCCTTACATCATGGCCAAAGTAAGGTACAAGGTAAGGCTCACACCAATTCAACGTCGCAATCGGGGAGGGAAAAGGGACGGCTGAATACTTCTCGCGATGAAAAATGGAAATGTGTGTACACCGTAAGCCCCGCGAAGACGAAGACGAAAAATTCGCAACAAAGTACGAAGACTCGTCGCTGTGCGACCCCGGCTGGGTACGTCTGTGCGTACCTAAAGGCGTGAGACTGACATCCGACATTATCATGGGAGGGCGGGCGACAACACGCGGGACGTGCATGTACCGGAAACCTCTCGATTTGATGGGGGGCTTCCATTGCCGCAATTTTGGGCATCGCCACCTTTCTGCTGTGGAGAGGTGGAGCTTTCAAGTCTGTCCAGGGGAGAGGTGGTGTCTTCCGTACTGTCTCCCACGGTACGCTACTAGCTCTAACCGAGGTAGCTCTTTTCCCAAGAAACTACGACTCAACAAGCTGCTGACACGCGTATTGCGATGCCGTGTAGGTAAATAGTTGGCTTATTTTTGTTTGTTGATGTTATTGCTGTTGCTGTCCATGTCCCTCCCCGTGACTATAGGGAACAACGGGCACGCATGGACGTTGACGAGCCAACGGCGAAGGCTGTGGGGGGGGAGGTTCTGCCGATGATTTTCGTGGTCAGCAAGGCGATTGAGTACATCAAGAACCAGATCCTCGACAGGGTGGTGGGTTTTGCGTGATGCCTTCCGACTGGTCTTGAGTGTCTGGTGCTCTTGCGTGTGTTTGCAAATTATCAACATGAAACATAATTTTGTCTTCAACCCTTTTACGTTATCCTCATCCTTAGTCTTTACCTTACAATTGGCACGTGTATTGTACCAAGGGTTGTCCCTGTCCGTTGTCGATTTTTATTTGGTGTCGGAGTTTGCTACCTCCCACTGCTGTTCGGGTCGTTTTGCGACAAAGTACTCGTAGGTTGTAGGGTTTTCGTGCTTGTTCAGTGTTTCAGTCTTGTATGGGAGTGACAAGCGCCAACAATCAGTCCAACAAAGATTCGTGTTGAGCGTAATTTACGATGATGTGATTCGACCCAACCTGATTGTGTTTTCAACGGTGGGGGCTCCGATGTAAGAGGGTGGTGTGACGAAGGCCCTTGACCCTCTTGATGTCGGAGCCCCCTCGTATACCGGAATGAAGAAAGTACCCTACTACTCCGGAGTACCGTACTATACCAAGGAGTCCGTGTCAACCGAGTTTGACCCTCTTATATCGGAACCACGCCTGCTGCTCTGCTGTTGGGTGTATCGTGTGCTGCTTCGATCTTCACTATGGTTGTTATGGTGGTGACTTTGGCCCCCCCCCTCACCCTTGCGTTTTTTTTTTTTTTTCTGGCAGCTCCTTGCCTCCGAACATTTGATAAGATATTCGACGGCCGTCTACCTCCTCCCCTCCGTACCGTCCCGCGTTTCCGCCTTCCCGTCCCACTTGTTCACCGAGCAGTCGATGATCGCTCAGGAGGACGACGCTCGCCTGATGTGGGTGGTGACGGTGCCGGCCATCTGGTCCAACTTCGGGAAACGATTCATGCGAGCGGCGTCGCACCGGGCGGGTCTTATCGCCGACGAGAACGACATGCAGGGGCTCAAGCTGTGCCTGGAGCCCGAGGCGGCCTGCTTGGCGGTGGAGAGCTCCAACCAGGGGGTGGGGTCGTGGCACCCGGGGGACAAGGTAGGCGGGGTTACGTGGTATCATGGTGAATGGTGGTGGTAGGGTGGTAGGGTGGTAGGGTGTGGTGGTGGAAAGAGGGGGTGGGGCCGTGTCACCCGGATGACACGGTAGGGGGGTACGTGGTATCATTTTTCCGTGGTGGTGGTGGTGGTGGTGGTGGTGGGATGTAGCGGTGGAGAGGTGGGACCAGGGCGTGGGGTAGTAGCACCGGGGGACAAGGTAGGGGATGGGTTTCATGGTATCATAGGTGGTGGCTGTGCTGCTGACGTTCAAGCTTGGTTCTGTTTTAGTCGGAGAACAGGTTCACTTTTCGTCGTACAGTTTGTCACTGGGATGGTGGTGATTGGGTTTGGCGTTAACGCCAAACTGCGTCTGACGCTGAAACACGGTTATGTCTTCGCTAGATTTTCCTCGTCCATGTAGTTTTTTGCGACGTGTAAACGCGGCGGGATAGATGCATGGTGCTCACCTCTGCTGTTGCTCCTCGTCTGTTTTTTTGCGGTACACACGGTGGAATATACGTCATCACGGTGCTTGCGTCTCCTGTTGTTCCTCGTCTAAGTGCTTGCAATGTGAAAACGCGGTAGAATAAATAGTAAATGGTTCCTCGTCTACTCTCTTGCGACGTTTACAATATAGCACGGCGGAATAGTTGAATGCTGTCATTCACTCGGTGGAACATAGAACACAACGATGCCCACGTCTGCTGTTGCTCCTCATCCATTTTCTATCGATGTATACTGTAAAACTCGGCGGACTAGATAATGGTGCTGGATTGCGGCGGCGGGACTATCGATATCACGTCGCATCTGGTGGAGAGCTCGGACCCGCTTCAGCTTAGCGAGCTGGCAGAGCCTTGCGGTGGAGCTTGGGGGAGCTCCATCGTAGACACGCGTTTCAAGGCGTTCCTTCAGGCATGTGCAGCAGCCAACGTGGAGTTTTGTCTTTTCTAGGCCTGTTCTCCGTAGGTGATGGGCGAAACCGACCGAATTTGGAAAACGTGACGGTAAAAACTGAGGAACTTAAATCGTCGAAAACGAGAGGCGCCTTGCCGATATTGCCGGTTACGCGCCCGTCATCACCATTTTTTGAAGTTTCCTGCTTAGGGGGCTCCGTAGATACAGTTCTACACTGTATGTAGTCGGTCCTTGCTGATTCTTTCTTGGCGCCTGAGGCAGTCCTGAAGTGGTCCGTGTCCTCTTGCCGATTCCACGGAATTCCGTACGCATGTAGCGAAGATACTTTTCAGTTTCATTTAGTCGGCTCACCTTTTACAGGTGAAGTTAAACCGCATTTTAGGTCTCCTGGCAATGTTTGACCGCTGCTGCTGCTGCTGCTGCTGCTGCTGCCGCTGCTGCTCGAACTAATCTTGATGTTTGAATCGACAACGCATTGTCCATGTTGCAATGTTGCAGGAGATCTTCGACAAGCATCTCTACGATGACGACCGCGCTAACAATCTCAACCTGTTGCCAATGCTTGTTGCCATGTTGCAGGAGTTCTTCGACAATGCTTCGGGAGGGATGACGCGGTTGGAAGGCACGCACGAGCTGTTTGCTGTCACAGTCGAGTGGGAACGGCAAAAGGTATGCATACAACACCCTTGACCTTTCCCAGTCCTGAGATGCACACCTTCACACCATCATAGTTTTTGCACTCGAAGCCTGTGTCGGGGGTTATGGGGTAAAGACTATGCCGTCAACATGTGGTGATGTGTACCTCCTGGACAAATTGGCACAACTTCGCCCACAAGCTTAAAGTCATCCGGGTCGAAAATGTTGTGGCTTACGAACTTAGCGCGTTCCACATGTCGGCATTTTTTTTTTTATTCTTGAATTGCTTTTTGGCGTTTATTCTCAGGCACGATTTGGCGAGCGGCGTTATGCAGCATATCAAATCGGCACTGTGTCGCACCGAACAGGCGCTGTAAAAGGGTGTGACCCTTGCAATTGCATCCGACTTGACGCTGTTTTATTTTATTTCTTCTTGGCGTTTTGTCTCAGACACGCTTGGCGAGGGGTGCATCTTTGCGCGTTAGCATCGGGGACATCGCTGACCTTCTGGAGTTGTCGCCCCGCGAGATCGAAGAGCTGCGGAAATTACACAACGACCCCAAGCCGAAGGAGGTGTGTATTCCATGCAATACGTCGTTTCCCTCCCGATTCGTTTGCGGTGCCGTTGTGCTATGGTAACCGTCACTTTCCCGTGTGTTCGGCCACGGTAGGGTTACCGCACACGGTTTCGGTCACGGTTCGTCTAAGTTTCATCTGTGGTAACGTTTCACGACCCCGTGTGTGCGGCCGCGGTGCGGTTGCTGTACGACCTCGGTTATGAAGCTGTTTTTTTCTACATAAGGAGTGCGTCACTTTCGACGTGCTCATGTACGATAAACCGTGTGGTTAGTTTTCTGCTAAACTTGGCCATCAAGCCGCGTCTTTCGATCACTTTCGCCTTCGCATTGCCTGCTCTTGAAGAGTTGATCCTGTCGATAATGCTGCTACTCATGCTCTCGCGCTAATGCCGTTACTCTAGTCTGTCGATGATCCCATCGCACTTACTCTCACACGGCTGTGTGATGCGATGCGATGTGATGTGATGCGATGCGATGTGATGTGATGCGATGCGATGATATGCGAACGGCAGCTGCACGTTGGGGGCACTCGAAGGAACCTCGTGCTTCCACCCGCACTGGTCGAGAGCTTCTTCCGCGGGGCCATCACCGCCATCAAGGACGAGGTATGCTTAGAGCAGCAGTAGTACTATCTATTTCAACTATATATTGCAATAGACACGCCAGAACCGCCATCAATGATGAGGTATCATATAGCAGAGTTGTTGTTGTTGTTCCTCACATTAGCTCTATAGTCCACAAGAAATGGGGAGCCCGTGGTCTCCAAACCCGGCAAATACGACCCCGCGGGGAAACAAAACAAAAATAGGGTACAAACCATTCGGAACAAGAAAAAAAAAATGATAAAAGAAAATAACAGGTGTCGCACCGACCGTTCGAGAAAAGAGCCCTCGGAAACCGGTCAAAATAACACAAAAACAAAAATAAAGGAGGACGCTTCCCACACCCGCCCAAAGAAAAAATCAAAGGGTAACGTACCAGCACCAGGCACTACGCACCAGGGCATGGGAGTAACGGAGCAAACAGGAAAAAGAGGCGGCAGATGGGCAGACAGCCAGACGTACAAAAACAAAGGCAACAGCAAAGCGAGATCACGGTACCCAACACAGCAGAGTAGGCAGGGAGGACATGAAAAAACGAGAAACACAGAAACACAGCACAGAGGCCGAAGGCAATACAAAGGACATACATAAAGGAGTATAGCATACAGCAGGGAGGGAAACAGGGCGCAACAGCATCAGCCTGGTACACAGTTCGCCACAAGTGCTGCCACGGCCGCCCTACTCGCTTCTACAGCAGTGCCCGGTCGCCGTTTCTTCCCCCCCACCGCCGCTTCCGGCTCTCTTTCTCTTCGGTCCTGAGATGGCCGTACTCTCTGCTTCTGCTT
>CACKRE030002851.1:52802-92035 GCA_902602495.3 Ectocarpus sp. CCAP 1310/34 | reverse complement strand
TATCGCCGTAGGCGATATATCGGAGAAAATATCGTTATATCGGCTGCTGCGCAGCCGATGTAAAATATATCGTTTTTTCGTACCGATTCACAACTCTAAGAACGGGGAACGCTTCCCACACCCGCATACAACTGTAGACGGCTGGCTGCGTTGTTGTGGAACGATCACTAACGGTTGACAGATACAAATAAATATGGAAAAGATACACACTGGTGCGTTGCATTAAATAAAGGTGTGTCGTTACAGTACACCAGCAGAGAAATTCGCCGGCCATAAGGAGGAGGTCGCCCCGCCCCGGCGAACTGCTCAGTCAGCAGCACCTACCTGCTGTCAACGCGAAAAAAACGGGTGGGGGTATCGAAATCACACACTGCGACCAAATTGCAATATTTTTCTGTTCCGTCGGTGACACTGAAGCTTGCTTTGGGTTGGAAAGTGTTCTGTTTTTAATGGATGGCAACCATAGCAGGGTGTGTCATCTCCCAACAGGGCGGATGATTTATTTTTCATGGCTCGACGGTGCATGCGAACAAGCAGGCCTCTTCTTCCACATGGTGAATGGTTGTTTTTCTGTGGCCTTGTGCGGGTCTCTGTTTTCTTGTGTTTGTTTCTCCTTGTGTAAGCTAGGTCGGCGGCCGAATGTCAGCTGGCGCGCTGGCACCCCTGCTCTTGCTGCAATGAACCTGCCACGTTCTGTGTTAACACCAAACCGGTCGAAGGGCGGAGCTATGCAAAAACATTACGACACAAGATGAAAAATTAATGCTTGGCCGAGAGAGGCCCAAGCTCGACCGTGCTTGGGACGAGCTTGGGAATACACTTTAGTCACCCGAGGCGTTTTGTTGGACTGCATTGCTGACATCGCTCGTTGCCGTACAAGATCAGGTACCTACAGAAATCTATTACCTTGGTACACAGAGGCTACCCACTTGGTACGTTTCGGGCACAAACCAAAAATGTTCACAGCACCAGCAGCACCAGCAGCAGCACTGGCCGCTGTGCTATCTCCGATATATTTGTAACCGTCCAAACACAAAACCAAACAGTATGTCTTATCGGTACTCTACGCGTGTTCTACACAGTCCTACAAGGCTCAACCCAAACGTGCAGCGATTTTCCCTGTCGTGATGCTTTCGATGGATCCATCCATCCCTGTACTCCACCAACCGAGTGTGCCTCTCATTCCACTACCCAGTTCCAACGCCCTAACGCACACGCACAAGTTCCTCTGATGCTGCGAGGCATCCGCACAACAAGTCCCTGATGTATCAACAGTGTTGACGCAAGATTCCTTCTCACTCTGGCCGCGAAAAAAAAAAACATCCATGGTGGCTGAACCACGGCACACGTCTGTCTCCCCGTACTTTCCTTGTCGGCAATCGAGAAATGGGTGGCTAGACTAACATAGAGGGGAATAGAGGGCTGCACTGGAGGGCGTTAAACGAGTCAGATCTTCCTCGGTGGAGGTAATTTTCGGTCAACATCCATCCACAGCCTGTTTACGGAGGCTAACAATCCCCCTTTGCTTGAACTGCTGTTTGTGCCTCCGACGATGTTAGTAACGATGACGCGTACAACTAGAGCCACCGGTGGCCGGCATGAGTCGTGTGCGCTTGAGCTTGGCGTACTCCGTCAGCACGACCTTCATCTGGAACGGTGACGGGGGATGGGTGGGCGGGGCGGAGGTCCGGTGGAAGAAATAATTGTGAGCCAGTGAGTGCCGTTTCTGCATTTTGAACGTTCACCCCACAACGATCGCTTGACGCTCGACATTGATCTCTAGTTGTATTCGAGTCCACAGGTAACAGAAAGTCTGGTTGGCTCTCACCACCAAGAATACCTCAGGCTAGTTTAGACACCATGCAACAGGAAACCTGGTTTGCGGCTGCTGTGGGTGCTTTTGGTGGGAATGTGCTCTCGCGTTTGAAAGCCGTTCGGAGTCCATTTTGTTCTTAACCTCCCCGTGCCTCCTCCAATACTCTTGTTTTATCATTGAGGGATAACTTTTTTTCTGTCCGCAAACAGCGGGTATGCATATAAATTTCACAAGCAAACAAACAAAGGCCCTTGTCACCATGAGTGACCCTCGTCGGTAGAATGCGACAACAAAAGCTTCTGGTGTAGACGCGACACAGGTGCGAGAGAGGACGGCGACATATGTATCCCTGAACACGACGTCAGCCAGCGCGAACTTTGGTAAAATATATGTACTGCTGATGGCAACTCAACCTCCGCCGACACGGTCGTTTCGTGTGCCGTTCTCACTCTGAAGTGCAGGAAGTTCATGGACGCTGCCGCCGCCAAGCTCAAGACCGCGGCGGTGATGAGCACGGCTGAGACTAGTCCTACCCCACCCTCCGGGGTCTGGAAGTCCTTCAAGGAGCCTAGCCCTCGCCATGTCAAGACCTGGACGAGAGCAGAGCCAGGCCGGTAGTCAGATGTCGTCGACACGGGGTAGGAGCAAGAGCGTTGCAGGTCGGAGCTAAAGCAAAATCTTTTGAATCGACATGACCCGCGCCAGGCGAGACACACCATCGTCCCTACCAGCCACAATAGGTGGGTAGGTCCTTGACCCTTTACTGGTAAACTTGTTCGCCGCTTAGACCATGGTGCTACCCCTCTTGTCCCGAGCGCTCATGTCTTCACCCCGGGGTTCTGGTGTCCGAACGCGTTTGGAAGCATGTCTTCCCTCGGCCCCCGCCCCCCGAAGAAAGCACACGGACACACAAATACTTCTCACAGTAACGTTGGCGTGGTGTGGCCTGCACCCACGACACCCAAATTTTCACGCAGTCGGGTACGAGGGATGAGTGGGACGGAAACACGAGGTTCGTTCCAAACAACAAGAGATATGCATAGCTGTACAGCTGTGAGCGTATCCATCACCACACTCGCCACGGTAAGGACACGACGTCCGTCTTGCTACAAGTATTTGGTCTCGAACAAAGCAGCGGCTGATGACCGCAAATGCGAGGCTCGATCAAGAATAAGAAACAAACCTTCAAGCTCCAACATCGAAACAACTTCGAACTCGCAACTAAAATATCATTTTCACCACATGGTTTACGCGCCCTATGGGTATAGCCCCCATTCCCCTCCTGCAGCAAGTGGTCGTGAGGAGTCGTCGCCCTCCCAAACAAGACAGGCCGCCATTGACGACATCTATATCGAACCCCCCCGGCACGCATATCGAACCATGGGGCCGTTTAGAAGTGAATTCCGGGGAAGGCTTTTCTCGAACAGGATCCCCTATCCTCTCGCAGCAACTGTTGCGGTGTATAATCATGACTTACATCCTTGGAACTCATCGCGCTCATGCATGAACGCGCCCCGTAGTCGCAGTCTGCCAGGCGCTAACTGTGTTCGCTGCAACTAGTTCGAGGCGCATCTAGACATGTATTCCGGCTGCTGCGGGACTGCAAGTGTTGACTCACCCCACACATCGCTGCGGTTATTGTCCTGCCCATGTGCGTGTACTTGAGCAGGTCGTGCCAGTTGGTTACCACGCACCCCTGGCTCTTGTCGAGGCGACAGCACCCTCGAACCTGCCGGGCCACGTCGTGCGAAGAACAAAACGTTTCAAGCCGTGCATGCATGCGGCAGGCAACACCAGTCTCACATAGCAACCGTAGAATCGAGCACGCACGAACGGTTCGGTCGAAAGGCGAGGGAGGCTTGTGACTCGCGGCGCGGGAGGCCGATGCTACAGTTTCAACCACGGGTCGAGGGTCAAGGCACCCTATGTTCGAGCGGCGTACGGCCACCCCAGCTGAGCTCTACTGCTGCTTTCAACAGGAGCAAGCCTTGCGTCCCGCACACAGAGCATCAAACGGCGGCAGGCAGTATTATAATAGTTTGGCACGCTGGCTCCATCACTGGTACTGGTGCAGGGTTGGAATAAATACAAGTCGGCAGCTCTGCAGTCGCAATCGCAGCCGCAACCTGATACAAACGGGATCAACACTACGACCATAACACATGAATATCAGGGAGGCTACCGCTGTTCGTGTACTGCTGTAGTGTCGTGGAACGCTCCCTGGCGAATCGTAGGTTCACGCTGACAGCGGGGGAACAGCTCAGCCGCACTAGTCTAAACGTTTATCTACTTGCTGCAGAGTGTGTGCTCTCCTTTATGACGCCATGTAGATGGTAGTGTTTACTCCAGGAAAACGCGGGTCCTCTGACGAGAGCGTCGCCGCTCTAAGAGAAGGTGCGACGCCAAAGGTTCGGGTCACGACAAGGGGAGCGAGGTGGTTGTGGGAACACTCGAGGCAGTACAGCAGTCGTAGTACTTGGTGCGCTGTGTGCCGCTGTACTCGGAGGGAGGCTCACCATAACACCAACCAGGAGACCCATCACCCCGCCAGTGGCTAAGCTCAGGGCCCCCGATCGCACCAATCCCCCTTCTCTCCCAGCCTCTGATTTCTTGAGCGGCACATCCAGCCCCAGGATCAGACCCACAGGCACCCCGCAAAGATGCAGCGCTGCCGCCAGGAGCAGCGTCGCGTACGCCAAGTCCAAGTAGACGTAGATGGTCGTGAACCTGAGGGCCTCGTGATACAGCTTGTGGTTAGAGGCAGATACCTTATGAGCTGTTGCTGCGGGCATCACTTGGTACGGTGCAGAGGCGAGAAAGTCCTTGGCTTGGCGCGGGTGGCGGCGAAAGAGAGCGCAGCTGCTGCTTCTCCTCACCGCCGCGCGGGTTTCGGGCCGCCGCAAAGCACAAAGAACAGAATAATTTAGTAGAACCTGCCGGAGGTTCTGGCGGGATTAAGGTTCTCGCCATGTGACATACAACAAGTACGTAGAGCAGGGATTAGGCCGCTCTCCACGAGAAGCGTAGAGCGATTCGCACACCGGAGATACGAAGAGCGGCAGTGGAGGAGAGTGAGCGAGAGAGGAGAGCAGCAGGTTGTGCTGCGGACAAAAAAAAAATCAAGAATGCGCTTGTGCTTGACCTGGGCGCCGGTGCTCTACCTAGCCGGCCTCAGCGCCGGCGATGATCTCCCAGACAACCAGTTCGAGACGCTCAGCCACGACACCATCGTCTACCAGATTCATTTGTTGGCAACTAATTATCCACACCTCGCTCAGGTCTGTGTGAAACTCAGCGGCCGGGGGCTGTCTATCATACCTACGTACAAGGGTTAGAGAGCATTCGCTGTCCGCTGTGTGTTCTCTGTTGTGGTGATGAGCGGGAGCGCCAAGAGCAGATCGGTGCGAATGTTGTACGGCGGCCTTTGTTAGGAAAAATAAATGGTCTAAGCACAGAAAGAATGCCCGTTCGCGATAAAAATGTTTAGTCTTTCTAAAAAGCGTTGGGCAGCATACAGTAGTCTATTCATTCTATCCCATGATCAACATAGACCTTTAGATGGATTTGCTACGGGCTGAGGGCTCACGAGATCGCAGGAAAGGGCATCCTGATACCGTCGTGAGCCTAGAGCCCTTTTTTCGCGGTTTCTCCGCCCTTAGACCTCGCCTCGAAGCGAAACTTGCATCTACCGATAGCCCTGTGTTGCGAGGGCTCTCCCGGCGTGCCGCGCGCTCTCGGGGCGGGCTGCGTGCAGCGCTAGCGAGGGCAGAAAGTTGCGTCTCCGACATCTACAATGGATCCACCAATCACGCCCTGATTTCTTGACATTGCAGACCGTCCATACATTTCCGAGTGGTTTGTACCCTATTTTTGTTTTGTTTCCCCGCCGCGTCGTGTGTGCCGGGTTTTGAGACCACGGGCTCCCCAATCTTTGTGGACTAGACTATAGTCTAGAGCTTATGTGAGAAACAACAAACAAATACATTCCGCATGCGGGTGACTGAATTGTGGGTGTTCGCTGGCTGCACGCTACACACCCTTGTTGCCACCCACGGCAACCAAGCCACCAACTCTCCTCGTGACATGAGACGAAGTACTCTAACTGCTGTAATACGTCTCCCTTTCGATCTCGGCGAAAAGTAGGGGGGGCTACTACTGTACACCCGCCCGAGAAAAAAAAACATGATGAGTATGTTGTTTGTTCCTCCGTTTCATGGAGGAAGAAGTGTTTTTTTTGCAATTAAATACCTCTGGCTACACGGTCGCCCCGGTGGTCTAGTGGGTAGCCTCACAGCCTGTTAAGGGCCAGGTCAAGGGTTCGAGTCCCGCAGAGTGGGTGTTTTCTCGCTAATTAAATCCTGGTGTCCGTTGGAAGCGACGCGCTGCAAGCTCGTTGTTAGTAAAGTTGATCGACTTCATAAATCGCGAGGGAAGGGATTGCTGTACCCTTCTCGCGATAAAAACATCTCAGGCAGGAACCGCAGGAGGGGGGGGTCCAGGGGGCCCAACCCCCCCCTCCCATGTGACTCCGGTTGGGTCGTCTAGCTGGTAGAAGTGGAGGACAGGGGCCAGAGGGGTAGACGACAGAGTCCAATGGTGGGAGAAAAAAAAAAAACACATACCGACCGCACTGCAGTATTAGTAGAGGTCCCTGTTTCGTGCAGGGGTGTGCGCCGAAATTTCACCGGCACTAAGCCGGACACCTTCACTATTCAAAGTAAGGAAGGAGAAGAAACCCTCCGACAGTGGCTCGAGCTCGCGCGTGCAGCGGCAGATTTTGTGGGTCCGCATCTTGCAAGGGTGTGTTGGATAAGGTGCATACCCGGGTACAATTTGGGTATTTGTCGGGTATGTACCCGTACCCAACGTTTGGGTACGTTGGGTATGACTCTCGTACCCGTACCCAAATTCTGGTTACTTTGGGTACGCCCGTACCCATACCCAACGTACCCGTACCCTACCCAACACACCCTTGGGGTGTGTTGGGTAGGGTACATTCCCGGGTACAATTAGGGCATATGTCGGGTATGTACCCGTACCCAACGTTTGGGTACGTTGGGCATGACTCTCGTACCCGTACCCCAATTCTGGTTACGTTGGGTACGCCCGTCCCCATACCCAAAATACCCATACCCACGCATCATCCACACGGGTTACCCGGGTACATTGGGTACGACTCCCGTACCCGTACCCAAACTCTGGGTACGTTGGGTACAGTACCCGTACCCATACCCAACGTACCCGTACCCTACCCAACACACCCTTGGAATCTCGCTCCTCTCTTTTTTTCTTTTTTTTTTGCGGAGAATGTGCGTAGCCTGTGAGCTACGCAATGCTGCATGCATGCGTAGCATGTATGACGTATACGAGCAGTTCTTTTATGTTAGAGTGGCTACCGGGACACACGGTCCGCATCATCCCTTAAACACGCACCAACTCACGAACTTGTACTACGGTCATCTGACTCCCCAAACCCTCTGGCGAGAGCATATACCAGTAGTAGCACTGCTGCGGGACAATACACAACAACAGTATGCATAGTATTATAGTATTATAGTAAGGACCCGCACAATTTCTACGGAAAAATCTGTTAAGAAAATGAGGCTCTCAACTTTTAACCGAAAATAGGGGGAAAACACTAAGAAACACGGCTCACATCTCGGCCACAACACAGGAAACGTCCCAATAAGGGACATGATCTGCGATCTCGCGATACTCCCAACACGTAAAGCGTTGGTGGGGGAGAACGTGTCCAATAAGAAACATCCCCCCACCGCTGCTCCTTCCTAGCTCCCACCCCCCTCTCCGTGTACCCATAGATAGATAGCTGAACAAGGGATTGAGCCTCGACCCGATTATTTTGACGTTTCTTATCTCCGGGCCTGTACTGAAGTAACTACTGTCTCAGTCTGTGGGATTTTGCCCCTCCCTTTATATATTTTATTTTGCACTCCTCCTCGATCAAACACACATACACACTACACCACGTGGCTTGAGCTTTTCAGCCTCCTCATCGTTCGATATCCGTGGGTGGGTGGGTGGAGTAGACTGCCGCATACATTTTATTTTCCGGTATTTTATAGACATTAGTAGTGAAGTGGTGGGACACATGCGATGTTTTTGTAGACGTCTGCTTCTTTTTTCTGCGGTGGTGTTGTTCTCTTTTACTCTCTCTGTCCTCCGGCCCCGTCGCAAACTTCAAATAAATTCATTGTGCGTCTGTTGTCTGTCTTCGTTCGCCGTTCTTCGAACAAATGAGCATACAACAATTTGTTTCACAACACTCAAAACTAGAAGTATTAGACTACTTCGTTCCTCTCATTAAAAACTGCACCCGCCCACACTTGCCATCGCCATGCAACCTACGAGCGTAACAGCGACCGCGAAGCGGTACGCCGCGAAGCGCCTTGTAGTCAGTAGATAACTTTTCTGTGTATCAACCAAAGAGAGCAAGGTAGACGGACGCAGACTTTCTCGCTTCTCCTGTATACATGTGGTATGCATATGTGGAGCGCCCAACCCGCCATGCACTTTATTGTCCACAGCGGATAACAATGATGACACCCCGGTTCAACGGCAACAATGACACCCTGAGATGCCCTTCCGAACCACACCGGTGAATGACAACAATGACACCCTGAGATGCCCTTCCGAGCACCCAGTGTAGTCGACGTTCGACTAAGGTGCCCGGCCCACAAGCGTACGTTTTTCAGTTGATTGACGTTTGTCCAACATTTTGGCATTCATCCCGTGCCAGCAGTTATACCCCTTGAGCAGTTTTGTTGCGAGCTTGTACGCGTAGCTCACTCCACAATATTCCACATATCCATGTTCTTCTAACCATCTCGGAGTCTTGATGCGTACAAGTTTGTTATCATTTACTGCCCAACGGCCCTCGACTCGCTGCACGCAACTCAAACGGCGAAACAACGCAACTCAAACGGTGGAACAAGTAAACTACGCTCGGTCTGCTTTTTCTCCCTGCACGACCAACCGGACGTTTGTGTGTGGAAAGTTGTCTGGACGCCTGTCCTTCTTTCTACATGTATCTTGATTGCAGACTGTTTTGTTGCTACCCGCAGCGGAGATGTCGCTGTTTGCTTCTCGGGAAATAGTAGAATTGCACGTAGTCTCCGCTGACGCTTGAGAACTCACTGCTAATATATATAGATATATATATATTAAATGAGCCGCGGAGCGCGAAGCGCGACATTTTTTCCCTTCACCCCGAGGAGAGTAGATCATGTTGTGCGGGGTGGAGAACCCTCACTCCGCGCAAGGGGGATGATCGCACCACGTTGTGTTAAAATGGCCAAACACCCTCGAGGCAGTTACACAGTGCTTACAACTGTCTCTGGAAGTGAAAGCACCAGAAAATAAATTAAGTCATACGCAGCTGTCATCCGTACGCAAGGAAGTAAGCACAAGATGCCGAAAACCCTTAGCAGGATGCAGCGCACCCTTCATGCGACTCGCCGAATATCTCACGGCGCTTCGCGCTTGGTGATGTGAGAGCCTGGTCCGGTGAGAACCCGGCGTGCTCCGTCCCGGCTTTGTAGGGATGCGAGGTCAATGGTCTAACGACTACGGCATGCACGACTATGAGTACACCCCCCCCCGAGGAGGGAAAAAAGGCTCTAATAAGTATCGAGGCTCTTTCAACCATCGCGCTGGAGAGCGACCCTTCCGCAAAAATCGTATGCCAAAATTTTATCTTTTTTTTTTTACGAGAACGAGGTCTATAGAGCACCGATTTACGGTGCGCTGGGTTGCGAGGAGGAATCTAGTTAGGGCACTCTCCGTCACACCGGTTTCATCGCGCTCTGACAGCAGATGGCCGTGCTTGACGAACCTGCACACACAGCTGTTATTATGTATGCAGAGTTGCTCGGTTTCCAACCCGGGGGACACGGAGGAAGCACTCAGTAAGCTAAACACGAAACACCGCTGGGGGGGCAACACCGCATTGACGAGGGAAGGGAGCCACAAACACCGTTCGTGGCGGACGTCATCGCCACTGCTGTGGCTTTGGCGTGTGGGGAGAGGAATGCAATCGGAGAACGACACCTTTGCGCCTGGGGCAAAAAATCTACATGAACGGATTCTGATGATCCCAGCAGAGACAGACTTAGCGTTTTGTTGTGCCAAACGCTCGCGTTTCTGAGCGTACCACAGCCTCCTCGTGGGTGTTCATCTCCACACAAGACGGAGCATGGACACAGATCGTGGCGGATACTTTTGTTATCCCTGTTACTTTCGTGTGTCAGAAGGGGGGTCGCCTGGAAACAAAACTGCTGCTGTCCAACGGGCAAAAAAGAAAATATCCTTTTGGTGCCCAGCGTCATCCATGGTGCTTTACCCGCATGCATGCACTCCCGACCAAAAGTAAGTAGGAGTCGTCCCGGTGGTCTAGTTGGTGTCCACGAAACCTTTTAGCGGTCAGGTCACGGTTCGAATCCCGGCGTAAGCGAGCTTTTCTTGCAAAGTGAGTTTTTCTCTCACTTCCGCTCCTGGCCAAGGGGATAGCTCAAATTCGTGTGTACACAGAGGGAAGAGAGTGCTGACCTCTTCTCGCACTAAAAATCGAAGGCAAAGTACCGCAGGAGGGGAGGGTAGAGAGGGGCCCTTCTGTGTGACCACGGGTTGGAGTAAACGGCACTAGAGCTGTGAGCACTAATTCGAAGTGAAGACAAAAAAAAAAAAGAGAGAGATGGAAGTCATTGCCATTTCAGCAATGCAGCAGCACGACAAGTGCATTTGTGTAGTACCTATGTAGACTACATTTGTGTCTGTGTCAGTGCTGCTGTTAGGTGCCGATCGTTGGAGGTCCTACCTCGGAGGCTCTGCTGTTGTGTTGAGAGGCGAACATGTACGCTTGTTCGCTGCTGGTTTATTTCAAGTAGCGTACCATGTTGTCAACAAACTTCCAACGGGAGCGGATACAACGTCGCAGCAGTCCGCAGCAAAATTGATTGAGCAAGCATACGGGATAAAGTATTCCATCCGTGCGTTGTAGGCGGTCCCAACGTCGTGGAATCCGTTCGAATATTAGACTATTCCGCAAAGTGAGTACCTGAATTGCGCGTGCTGGGTTGCTGTGTTGCTGCCTGCCTGGAACGCAGAGTGTCTCGCACCTTGCACAGCATCACAGATAGACTACTTCAAGGTATTGAGTCGTCACCCGCGGCTCATTACCTATCTAGTATGCATAGAATAGAGATGGAATCGTTGTGTCATTTAAGAAAACAGGAAAACAACAATTTCTTGAAAGCTTATCCCTTGTGGAATAAAGTCGGCTTTAGGGCATCCATCGGGCGTGTTTGGCTGGCTTGACGAACATTCTCATCGTTAGTGACACATGGGAAGAACATCTAGCCACGCTGACGCTCGTGCTGAACCGCCTTCTGGCTGCGGGGCTGTCCGTGAACTTTGCGAAATGCATTTTCGACGCAGCATCTCAAGAGTTCCTCGGCATGATCATTGACAGCACCGGCCTGTACCCTCCTCACAGGTAGTCATGAGTAGCTCTCACTTGAATATGCATTCGTCACGGGTGGAGTTGGCCATGAGTCATCGTATGCATCACATCAATTGTCTCATGGGTGCCGTGTGCTCTCCGCATGTTATGACAGTTCTGTGGCTCCGTGACGAACAGATCCAGCACTGCCCCCATGAAAACGGAACGGTGACAAACCCTACTGGAAAATTACTCCTCCCCTGTCTCCGCGCGTTTTTTTTGTGTGGAAACTGCTGGGGCAAAATCAAGGGTTTATTTGGTGATTTTTCGCCGTTAAAGTACCGCCGTAGTGGGCGGTCCCGGTTATCCGCCTTATTACCTCCGTTTTTGTGTTTTACCGCCTCCGCCAAAAGCGTTACCGCCGAAAAACGCGTTACCGCCGACCGCCAAAACAATCACCGCCATACGTCAATACAGCAGTACCGCCGATAAATAACCGCCATATATCATAGGTAGGTTACCACCGAACGTTTGCCTGAGTGAATATAGGTCTTGCCTCGACCGGTGTACAATCACACAGTGTAGATGTATCAGGAGTTTGGGTCCACGTGTAGACATACTTAATTTTTTTTGCGGCCATTTCTCTCATGAAGTGTCTGTTCTCCTTTGGTTCGGGTTCGTTTTCGGGAGAAAACCATTGAATATATTGAGTGGATAGGAAGCTGTGGGAGGCGCGCACGTGTTCGAACGTCGAGTTGACTCTACAATGTTAAAGCCACTGGTGAAAGACTACAATACAAACCATGGACGGAAGTACGTGGTCAATGTTAGGAAACGTGGTGTGCCGTCAGTTCGGGCACGGTAGCTTAGGACCGCAATTGCCGCCTTGTTTCGTGTCGCTTTAAATTTGCGGCCTAGCAATGGCAATCATTACCGCCATGGTGGGCGGTCCCGGTATTCCGCTATTTAACCGCCATCTAATTGTTTTTTACCGCCTCCACCAAATTCGTTACCGCAAAAACTATTACCGCCGTTTGGCGTTACCGCCGAAAAATTACGGCCAATGTTCTTGACGGCCTTCACCCATGTCGTTCCCGCCGAAAATCGTATTACCACCCACCGGCAAAACAATTGCCGCCAAATGCCATGACCATCGAATACCTATCCGCCTGAAAAAACGTTACCGAGTAGACCCTTGAAAAATATCCCGTGGAAATATTCGATGTACCCAGCGGGACGCACGTTAGCCTTCCACGTTGCCACACCGCACGAGGGAAGGTCTTGACACTCGCGCACCACACCACACCCAACGGGCTTCAAAACCAACCGTCGAGCACGGGATGGCGTCCTCCTGGCATGCTGACCACCAGCGGCGCGGCAAGTAGCAGCAACAGCACCAGCAGCACGCTGCCACCACCAGTGACATAACGACGTAAACCGTAGCATGAGCCCCAGTGTTCTGTGGTTCAGGGGGGGGGGGCGTGTCAACGCTTCTTGTGGTAGCTCAGGACCGCAATAGCCACCATGTCTGGCCCCACGTCCAGATGTGCTTGTGTTTTCTTGTTAGCATCGACCGTGCTAATCGGCTAACCAAGGAAAATACGTTGGTCTCAGTGTGGTCGAAAACACAACATGCTTCTCAAAAGGCCACGATCTGAGACCCCATGAGGGAGCGACGTGGTGTGTAATTGTGTGTGTGTGTGTGTGTGTGTGTGTGTGTTTTGAATTGGCATCGACCGTTCTAACTGGCTGACAATGAGAATGCATCAGAGAGCGTGCTTTGCGCGGTGCAAGGCTGATGAGTGTTTCACCCTCAGCATTCGACCCGGTGATGTGTCTGCAGGACTGATTTCCGTCGGTTTCATGGATGCAACAGGTGTACTCTGCGCAGTACAGATTTGGACTGCGGTCTCCTGGCCCCTGTTCTGAAGACGGGAGCATAAGGTGCGAGCAGTGGGTGCTGCACATATCGGACCACAACACTATGGCGGCAGAACCGGAGAGGCCTGAGGTGTGATTTTGATTGGCTGAACAACATGCATACATAACTGCGGTAAAGCTCGTTGTTGGTAAACTTGATCGACTTCATAAGTCACAATGGAAGGGATTGCTGTACCCTTCTCGCGAGAAAAATATCTCAGACAGGAACCCCAGGAGGGGGTCCAGCCCCCCCCTCCTTTGTAACCCCGGTTGGGTCTTGTAGCTATTTTGTAGAAGTGGAGAGCGGAGGCCAAAGGGGTAGACGACGGAGTCCAATAATGGGAGAAAAACAGTCAAATAATATAAGTAACCCCTTGACCGAGGTAATACCGCGGCACTGCTCTTGAAGAAACCCATGGGATAAGGGCCGGTTATTTCCACAGCTGTTTCGTTTCCAATTTCCTTGTCCATAGACCGTTGGATACGAAGAGGAGAGGACCAAGAGAGGTCACGAGTGGATTTCCATGTCGACGATAGCCACCGACAAAGCCGAAAATGCTCGTCCTCTGGCCTCCGTTTATTTTTTCACGGAACGACACATCTCCATGGATGACAGCTACACGCTCAAAGGTCGAGATTTCAGCACCGCCTCCATCCATGTGGATGAGTCGAACGGCCGAAAACAGGATGCTTGCATTACCCCCACTCCAACAGCTCTGTCCTACATTAGGACGTTGGGATTGAAAATTCTCGCCTGTGACGTGAATGTTTGTTCTTCCTGTGTTGCTGTGTGTTGAACCCACAGCACTACTGCTGTTGTTGGTGGGAGTCGCGTGTTTTCTTTTCGAAACGTGCATAGTGCCGTGCCGATGGGTTGCTCAAGATTGGAATCTGTTTTTGCCCGGAATGGGTGTTCCTCAGCTTACGATCATAACAGACTACATGTACTGTTTTCAACTACATCGAGTATTTCGATGCACCCAACGATAGGATCATCGCGGCATGCGGTGATGACATGTAGGTCGGTCTGTCGTCACCAGAAAGTCGTACCGCGCCGCTCGTGATAAACTGAGAAAACGGGCCCGACCAGGATTCAATACTTTGTCTCCGCCATCGAGCACAGGATATTGCTCAGGTGATAGTTAGGATTAGGATCGATTTAGCCGCTGCGCCCGTTGTTCTTGGGCGAATTATTGGTCTAGATTTCAAGATTTTGAACCCGGCCTTGTGACGACCTCAATTCTTGTGAGCGGGCCGGCACAGTAGTGGCGTCGATAGGGTGTGGCCTTCACAATCCCAAATATTCTGTTGTTGTTGTTGTTGTTGTTGTTGCTGTTGCTGCTAATAATGCGGAAGGACGCACACCGGTTGGCACGTCCTGTTCCGGTTGGAAAGGGTGTTTTAGCAGACGCCTATTCGACGTGACAACGGCGTCAGAATGTTCCCCCGGTTGAGGCAACGTGGTCCTCAGCGATTGTCTACACGAGCATGTGCGGGGCTTGTCGACGTGGAGGCGTAGAATGACACGACACGTTTTTTTTCCCGTGGTTGTTTGGCATGCCAGGTGTTCTTCAGCGGGTGTCTCCACGGCGACGAGCAGGTGGGGCCTACCGCGGTGGTGGAGATGGCTAAACTCATGGTGTACGCTGCGGTATGCCACGCCGACTCCTCCGCGAAGGTGCAAACGCTAAAATAACACAATCGCAACTTTTTTTATGCTGAGAATGATCTGCCCCTTTTTATGCCGAGTAAGGTTTTCGATCACGGGAATCGACCCCGTCAAGTGTTAGACTAGTACGGACAGAAAAAGGTACTGGGCAGAGAGAAAGGAACGGTTTTTATTGTGAAGACAACAACAACAGCAAGATCTTCCCTTTTGATGTCGAGGAGGTTTTTCCTTTTTATTTCCGAGGAAGGTCTTTCCTTTTTATGGCGAGGAAGCCCTTTCTTTTTGTGCCGAGGAAGGTCTTGTCCCTTCGAAGTGTAAAGACTGCTCCGAAGGCGTACATACGTGTGCCTTGTGACCGGGTAGCACTTCACGTGTACCTTGTTGTTCGAGGGGGGTCAGTAGGTACCATAGTAGGCGGGGTCTGGCATATGGTTTGGTGTGTTTAGGGCGCAGTGCTGTTGCTGCGCTTCCGTGCGACGACGCGTGACCGATAAAAAAAAAAACACTTCAAGGAAATCGATGTCGTCCAACAGCAGCAGATGGACCGCGGTCGGCCTGTGCACCAACTGTGCGCCTTCATTTGGTTGTTCCGTATAATATATATGCTGAAGTAGCTCCTCGGGTTCCGTCTTCGCCGGAGTTGACCAAGCGCCCGAAAGATATCGAACGAACACTCTCCACACAATTGTTTAAGTGCAGGCGCCTAAAGGCACACTCCGACGTCGACCCCCTCCCCCCCTTTTTTATTTTTTTTCTGTTCCGTCGTCAGGAGTGCGATGACGATGCGCTAAGAGACGCGCCGGAGTCAGTTCCCTGGTTGGCCCGGCTGGCCCTGACGCGCAGCACCGTGATCATGCCCATGGCGAATTCTATAGGGTACTACAACACAGACAGGTGTGACCGAAGGGAGAGTGCCCACCTGGCAGGTGGACGTGAACACACCACCGACTCTGTTTCTTCCTGTTTTCAAGACCCGCTTCCGCGTAGATTCGTGCCGGGTAGAGTGCCGTATTCCGTGTTTCAGGAAGACTCTGCAGTATGGGCCTGCCTCGCCTTCTCCACGGTACGCTGGCGGCAGGCAATGTGAATACTCTCCAACACCGTGTACGTCTCTGCCACGCACTGAATGCCACTCCTATCTTCTTTGGCCTCCCCCCGCGTCGTGCGACGTATTATTTGACTCCAACATGTCAAATGGGGACCTTGCGAAGATGGGAAAACGGGATGGATCCGAACCGTGACTTCCCCTACGGCCAGATGCCTCAGCATTGCATGACGACCATCACAGCGAGGCAAGTGGTTTGATTTCTCCCGCTATCCGTCTGATCCATCAAAGAAATACTCCGAACAATGCCGGGTGCCCGATGTATGGCCGGCCGAGCGTGCAGCCCTGTACTTTTTTCCACTACTGCTGTTTGAAACCTTTCTCCATTTGCGGGTTTTTGATCGTGCTTCTTGGCACCCGGGCATGGACGACCGATTGTGAGGGCGTTGGGGCACCACCTTTGTCACATTCTGCCGTCAAGACAATCATCCCCTCGACTATCCTGTGTATACCGCGTTGTGCGCATGCGCGGCTTGTGGCGTTCGAAAAGCTCCGGGTAGCGGACCTTCGACAACGAAGCGTAGGGGTTCGGGCTTCCAGCCAACGGTGCTGCTTTGAAAGCGATGCGCCAAGTCCGATGTCCCGCTATGTCGGGGCTGTATCGTATGTGACGTTTGTGACCAAAATGTGAGAGCAGTTGGCCGACCGAAGGCCGTGAACTTTTGGCCGCACGACACAAGATCCAATCCGCAAAAAAACAGCGTGGGCATTTGGGTGCACGGCGCGAAGCCAAGCTGACACCCTCATGTGCGACGTGTGCTGGACACCGTAGGTGACACCATACACCAAATCCCCCGGACCAATGTTCAAACTCGATTTCTCCACACAGCAGAGAGAGAGTAACGGTGCCGAACAAGGGCGGCGCTGGAGCCGTCTCGTCGATGCATCGTTTCCTTTATGCATCCTCTTCGTCCTGGGGTATGTAGTCGGGCTTTGAAAAAGGTCCAAGGGGTGTGGTATCTTGTGTCATGTCATGTCACCGACGGAAAATCCCCTCGGTATTCGTCTCCTACTGCTTACCTGGTCGTACCTATCCGTGCAAAATGTGACTGCGATGATGGGATGATATGGGGTGAAATTCGACGCAGCCCATGAAGACCACGGAGGTTCGAAACAGATGGGGGCAGGTCATTCACACAATGAGGAGAGCGGGCAGGGGGAGGAGAGGGTACGCAGACCGAAGCCCCTACCCCAACTACTGTACCCCAATTGCATGCTTCGTCCAACATGTTTGCTTAACGAAGCTCCCTGAGGTTGCTGGGAAGATATTTGCTGACTGTGTAGATATGTGCACCATCACAGAAAGACTGCCGGTTCAAGACAACCTTACCTTCTTCACTCCAGCTGAGCGCTTCAATCGATCGCAACGTTTTCTTTTTTGTCCGTCAGGTCCGTCAATGAAGTTTGGAGGGAACACGCCTTCCAGCTAGCGGTGACATTTCACGGAGGCATGGTGGGCATGGCGTACGAGTGGGGTAGTCCAGACCACCCCCACCGACAGGATCGCAAAGGAAACTGGCTGGTGAATACTTTTATACACGGAACAGAGGCAGGCCCATGAGAAAAAAGTAACATGAAATTTGAATAAAGAATGCGCGCCAGAAGTAAGAAAAGGTACATTTGTTCTAGAGACACACGTGCCGTTGGAAGTGAACGTGAAGCGTACATGGCAGGTCGATAAACGCGCGCAAGCCATGTCGCTCGTAGTTTCGGTGCAACGGCCTTGTGATTACGAGGTGTGCATTCATTCGTCGGCGTGTGCTGTCTTTTCGTGTGCACAGGATATAAGCCCGGATCACGAGGCTCAGAAGGAGCTTACCGCCGGACTCAGTCAATTCGCCGGCGGCTTCAAGGAAAATGGTAGAACGTGAGTTGATGGAAGATGTGTGTGTTTGTGTGTGTGTTTAACTCCCATTTTCTATGGCGACGGCCCCCCCATTTTTCGTGGTGAGACGTGTACTACACTTTTCAGTGTGTGTCGAGTACCACTACACGGTTTTTTCGTACAACTATTTGCAACCATCCAGGACAATATCATCGGTTAATTTGACCGCAGTCCGAGAGATTGTGCGGTCGTTTTGTATTTTTTGTAGTGGCGGTGGAAGAGTAAAAAAATTAGAGACAACAAACACAGGTGACATGACGTAAGATATCACCCCGCCTGCGTGGATCGATTGTTCGCAGGTCGTTCTTTTTCCACCTCAGAAAAGAGTACCGGTGCCGACAATGGCGGCGTTATAGCGGACTTTACAGAAACGTACCTTTTCATATGTGCATCCTCTGAGCAGTCGAGCTTTTCGAAGACTGGTCTAGGGGGGGGGAGTGGTATCTTGTGTCATGTCACCAACGTAAGCAGGTACTCCAGCTCTACGAGAGAGGCCAGAGAGAGAGAACCGCGAAATTACGGGAGACCACAACATGCTCTACATTAGCGGCAACCACACCATCGTTGCTCGTGCTGTTGTTGTTGTTGTTGTCGTTGTTGTTGTTGCTGTCGTTGTTGTTGTCGTTGTTGTCGTCGTCGTCGTCGTCGTCGTCGTCGTCGTCGTTGTTGTTGTTGTTGTTGTTGTTGCTGTCGTTGTTGTTGTTGTTGCTGTCGTTGTTGTTGTCGTTGTTGTCGTCGTCGTCGTCGTCGTCGTCGTCGTCGTCGTTGTTGTTGTTGTTGTTGTTGTTGCTGTCGTTGTTGTTGTTGTTGCTGTCGTTGTTGTTGTCGTTGTTGTTGTCGTTGTTGTCGTCGTTGTTGTTGTTGTTGTTGTCGCTGTCGCTGCGCTGTCGCTGCCGAGATCCACCTCCCTCCCCGGGCGCCAGGAGGCAGAGAAAGATGTTCCTTTTCGGCGTATCGTAGCAGCAGTGGCGAGCGAACGCCCACACGTTAGGTGTGAGATCGGTCGACTTTTTGGTACCGTAGCGGCCCCGATGTGTCGCGGCGTAGTGGCAGAACAAGTCAATCACCGCGTTACGTCGCTCGCCGCCGAGAGCTATCGTTGGGGGAAGCTCCCCGATTTGTGGTAGGGTAGGTTGTTGGGCCACGGGGTTTTGATTGCCAAGTGTCAGGAACACAACCGCACATCGAGTTTCTGGCAACCACCAGGGTAGGGGGGTGATATGCACACCCGACAGACATGGACCATTCGGAAAGATTGCTTGCAACGAGTCCATTCATCCGTGTAAATAAAGCCCAACGTTACCGGCGTTTAGCAGCCTCTTGGTCATGGCGATTTTGAGCTTGTTAACTCGAACGCTCACCAGTGTAGGCTTTTGGTGGCATTTTCTTTTGTTTTGGGCAGATTGGCTGTGGTGCGTTTCATTGCCGAGGCTCCGCCGTCCGATGGTTTCACCCGCATTTTGCGGCTCCGTTCGTATCTCGCCGCACTTCTGTTCCATTTGTCACGCCTCCAGCGTGCCTTTTCGAGGTAGATGGTCTAGCACCTACCGCATGTGTACACCCTAACGCACCTTGTCTTCCGACATGGCGATGGCGGGATGCTGTGGGCAGGTTCAAACCCTATCCTACGGGGAGGATGAACGAGCTCGTGTACCCGGTGGCTGGAGGCATGGAAGACTGGGTGAGCGAGCTGCCACATCTCCTAAATAGTGACCGCATTGTTGATGGCCGTGTTTTTAGCGATGGAGCAGCAGCAAGCCCCGTCAAACACCCAACCAACAGGCAGTCCGCTACAACAATGGCATACAACGGAGGTTGGCCTTGTTTGTGTTTTCCTGGGTGTCGTTTTCCGACCCACGGGTTGTGGATCGTAAGACCAACCACTTGAGCAGCCGCGTCTACAGTACCTGCTCAGGCCTCGTCTCGTCGGCCATGATTCTTGTCGCGCCAACCGATGGATTGGGTGCTTGATTGCTTGTCTTATTTCTGGTCACATGTTTGTGATGGTTCTGGTGTCGCGATTTCTTCTGTTGCATGTTTCGAGACGTCTCTAGTGAAGTACGAGTTCTTGGAGTATGAATAGCTTTTGATCAGTGCTTACTGTGCCGGTGCACGTTTTCCCTGCTGCCCTTGGATTCCTGTTCACTATAGCCATCATGCCATGCAGCGTGACTCCACGCTGTCCTCAAGAGCCATCAAACATACCTGGTAGTTTTTATCTAGATGTAACCTTAGTTCGTCGCCACCGTCGAGCAGATGGGTGGTTCACTATAATATATGGAGTTCAGTGAAGGATCCATGGCTGAGGTGTGTTTCTCGCCAACATCTGAACCTTTGCTTATTTAAGGCTTGTGTTTCTTCGTCCATTTTTCTTCATTTTCGCCAAAATATGAGCCTTTGCTTCTGTAAGCCTTGTTTCTTGATCGCGGACGCTAACTCTAACTCATGTGTAACTGTTCTTTTCTTTTTTGGTTGTGCTCGTGGTGGTGGTCGCCTCTCTCTGGCGGCTGTTGCCCTCGTGGTATCAATATCCTGTGTTCGTGTTAAATTCACGGATAAATTAAAAAAATGCGTTAATCGCGCCGAGGGCAACAGGCTTACGCGGGTTCGTGGGGAGAAGGAAAGGGCGTGTGCGAACCCGGGGTCAACGGGCAATACCCGAAGGAGAAAACGATGTGAGTGTCATATATGCTTACTTGTTAATGGCACTCCCATTTGCGTCTCCCCCTCACGCTTGCTTGCTTGCGCGTGGCAAGGCCTAGTTCCTCGCTGGTAGGTTCGAAGATAAATGACTGAAGTATCAGCGTATCTGCCTTGTGCACGGCTGGTACATGTTTGTTCTCAGCAAAAACAGAGCTACACTAGTAGTTTTTTTTTTTTTACGAGCTCGGCTGTCCGGGCTAATGCTCGGGGGAGATTCTCACTGTGCCTCATACGGACGGGTAGAAGGGGACCCTATGATTGCGGTTGCCGTTTTGGGGGTCGTTGCCGCGGTAAGCTTCTCTATTGTTGTCTGCTGTAGGAAAATGAATCGACCCCCCATTCCCTGATCCCGTCTTGCATCGTACCCGGTGCGGCATGAATCGCAGTAGTCTACCCAGGTCTTTCCGAGTAGGCAATCATACTTGGATAAAGCATAGCATGGCTATGTTGCGGTTAGGGCCTGCTTGCCCCCTGCCTGCTTTTTTTTGCAATAATTTTTTGTAAATAACTTTGCTGCATCTGGACAACGTTAGTCAGTGCATGCCGCGCTACAGTATGGCTCCTGACCATCAGTTGGAGAGGCAGACTGCGGGCTCGACACACAGATCTTTTTCCTTGGAATGGTGTTGTATTGGCGTGTCGCTCAGATGTCGTGGGCTGTGCGTTGTGTTGTTGGTGATTACCCCGTACTTCCGTCCATGTTGGACATGTTTCCTGTCTGGTGCCCTTGTGTCGTGTCTCATGCTCTTGCTTTGTGTGTGATACATGTCCTAGCTTTGTGTCTTTACGCCCTAGGTTTGCATCTCGTGCTCTTGCTTTGTGTGTGATACATATCCTTGGTTTGTGTCTTACGCCCTAGGTTTGCATCTCGTGCTATTGCTTAAAGTGTGGAGTTCTTCTGTTGTGCCTAACTCCCTTGTGTTGCGTCTCATGCTCTTGCCTTTGTGTGTGAAGCGTTTATTTTTTGTCTCATGCTCTTGTGATGCGTCTCACGCTCTTGTTTTTGTGTCGAGTACCCCTGTGTTATCTAATACTCCCTCTTTTGTGTGCCTGATGCTCTCGTGTCATGTCTAATACTCTCGTTTTTGTGTCGGATACCGTTCAATTGTGTCCCATGCTCGTTGTGTCTCACGCTCTTTTTTTTGTGTCGGATGCCCTTGTGTTGTGTCTAATACTCCCCTTTTGTGTTCTGATGCCCTTGGTTATCGTCCCGTTCTGCAGCTACAGCTCGGCAATGTTGCGTGCGTTGAACATCCTGGTGGAAGCGAGTAATTTTAAGCACCCGCCTCAGGTAACAATCTGAAGCGTGGAGGGTGATCGTCTTCAACCAAGTGCTGTAGCTGCGTTCTTCGTAGGTTCTCTTCCGCATGTTCGTCACACGATCGATAGTGACATCCGCCCGCGATCGTGGTTTCATTTCCTGATGATATTCTTATATTCAGGCCTTGCGGAGCCACATCGCCCATCTTATATGACGGTCGGGGTTGGTCTGCAGCTGTTTGCGATGACTGCTTTACTCATCCTGGGGCTTTTGTTTATTAGAGGCAATCACAACGTTTTGTTCGATGATATCATTCTCCGGGAGTCAGGGAAACTTGCACTCTATTTCTATGTCCATGTGTCAGATCGATTACCCGTGACAGTGATAACTTTAACCCCCCCTCAAGTTTGCTAGTTGGCTTTTCTGTCGACTGAGTTATTTCGGTTTGTGTGTTTCCGCCTTCACCCATTATTGGAACCGTTTTGGCCTGTTGTTGCACGGCGATGACTTGAAAAGTGTCACGTGCTACTATGTGATCCAAACGCAATCGTCCACATACATGCCTAAGTGTTTTGCTGCTGAATATTCAAAACACAAGCGTCAACATCACCATACGTGCAAGTGCGTGGTATGCCGCAATTGGCAGAGCATGGCACCACCAAGTTTTCAAAGCTCGATTGCTCCACAAACAAATGCTGGTGCCAAACAGGCGGCGTTGGAATAATCTTGTCGAGGAGTCTTCCTAAACGTATCAGGCTCTTTCCCGCACCCACCTTTGGTTTCGGAACGATTGGGCTTTGAACTAGCGGGGGGTGCCATGTCTCCGCTCTGCCTCCATCGGTATTGATTGCTTGTGGCCGTCGTCTCTCGCCCAGGCACTGCTGGGGTCTCGGCAGGGATTGCTGGGCCACACTCCCTCTGAGGAAGAGCACGGCAACGGGCACGTAGCCAGGAACATTCGCCTGGCTCTCATGGCGGTGGATCTCGTAGAGCCGTACGTGCAGTGGGGACCGTTCGATGTCGAGACGGTGAGGAATGGTTTGGTTTTGTAGGTTTGGAGCGTCGGCCACATGCGTCAAATCTGCGTGACGGTGTCTGCGATATCTGACAAGTTGGTTAGTTCGGGTTCGGCGGGGAGTTGGTTAGTTCGGGTGTGCTTTGGCCTGTCGCGAACGATGCACAGGAGAAATTGCGGATGTGAGCTGAGTGACGATGTCGAGGGTGTGAACGGTTTATTAAGGGTCACGAGCAGTTGGTGGCAAAGCAAGTACCTGGATATCAGAGGCTAGCGGTGGGTCTCATCTTGTTGCACCAGTCAGCCGGTCGCGCGCACCCGCAGCAATGAACAGTAATGATGACGAAAACAGATATGGAAGTAACACTAGTTTGGTAACTCGATACAGTGCTGATCCCGCAGGATATGGGATGGATAGGTGAACTTACGGGAGTGGATGGAGTGGGTCACGAAATGCAAGCGTATTGTATCTACTAGTGGTGGCGATCGTTTAGGTTCTGTATGAGTCATGCGCGATGACAGGTAGCTCCGGGTGTTAGCGGTTAGCTTGTCGCTGCTTTCGTGAATTATCTTCTCCAGGAGGCGGTTACCAGGGACGGCTTTGTGCACTTTCGCGGATGGGATGGAATCGGCACACACCGATGAGGTTTAGCAGAAGTCATCCATCTGTTCCTGTTATGTGGCCGCATATGCCAATGAATCTGGGCGGCTTGATACCGGGCACTTGGCCCTGCCAATCTACAAAGCCCTCACTATACTGAGGCCGGTTAGGTTAGTGTTAGGGTTGGGTTTAGGGTAGGGTTAAATCTACAAGGCTTAATTTTACTTTTTTTCGTCGATCGATCATCCCTATGGTGGTGCGACCTTCTTCGCAAACCTCGCGTTTTTGGCGTGACCACAGGAAGAAAACGGCAGCACGAAGGTGCTCGTCGCGGATGAAAAGCATGGTGTGGACATGGAGTGGACCGTCGGGGGAAGCTTCGAAGTGGACGCCACGCAGGTGGGTCAGGCAGCCAGTTACTGGGGTCTCGAACGTTCGACCTCGCTGCCCCCTCCATCCCAAGGACCTCCCCACTCTCGTAGACCGGCCTATCCGACACCTGTCTCTGTCCATCACGACTCTGCGATTGTTGATGTATGTGTGGGGGGAGGGGGGACGAGGAGAGATGCGGCGACAAAATAGATGGCAGGATTCAGCAACAGAGGGAGCAAGGAGAAGGAACGGATGCTCCGAGCAGCAGAGCAGTTTAGACCATGCGAGAGTAGGGACACGATATTGCTTCACTTCTTGGTGAGCGCACACAGGAATAAAAGTAGTTGCATGTCTTGGCGGGAGGCATGGGGCGGTAGGTTGTGAAGTATTACGAGCAATGCCTTCGTCGCATCGACTACTGTTGCGACTACTACAATGCAGTACAAACCACAGGAGAGTTCAAAGCTTGGCACCGCCGTTCGATTCGACTGGGCCTTGCACGCCCCTTCCTGCATACAGCACCTCAGACAGGAGACATTGCACGCTGCACCTGACCGCCGCACAATTCGGCAATACAGCGCGATGTCCTCAACCTGCTGCCCGTGGCACAGCACCCCCCCCACGAACCCCCCAAAACAGTCCTCGAGTGACGTACCACCAATGCCCCTTGGCTGCGCGCAAGCCGCCCTCATACACTTCTTCGCTTGGTGACACCCAGTGGCCCACTTGTATCCTGCTGTTCAGAACTCAGTGATTCGAAAAAGGTTTGCCCACTTGCGTTTTTCGTGGATGACCATGAAGGGCCCACGTACATATACCCACCGCGGTCGAGGAAATTTTCGCCGCGCGTGTGCAAATCAGAGTCTCTTACGCCCACCAATCGAAGCCAACCCACTTCCCGGATGGGTTGGCGTTGTGGTGACTGACCACCGCTCTGACCCCCCCCCCCCCCCCCCCCCCCCCCCCCCCCCCCCCCCCCCCCCCCCCCCCCCCCGGTTGGCCTCCGCCTTTCGCGCTCCCCCTTTTGCCAGCTTGTTTGGGGACCGTGGCCCGAAGAGGCGGCTTCTTTTACGCGGAAAGATTGGGAAGAGTTGGCTGCCGCGGCCGACTCAGAGAGTCGTAGCCCCGAACAGACAGGGCACTCTAGGTGAGATATGTGTGTGTGTGCGTGTGTGTGTTTATTTTTTTCGAAAGTATCATAGGTATCATACGGTCAGAAAGACCACACGTTCGAGATAACACCACAGCCACAGGGGATGTGTTCAAGTCTTTTCTGTAAATGGGAAGAAAACTGGCGGGATTTTTGTTATCCTCTTGTTGCGTATACGCTGAATTTTTTTCAGGGGTACCAGCCGGTGCTATTCACAATAGCATCTGTTCAGAGATAATAATTTCAAGACATGCCCCTTGTAGTGTAGTTTGCTTCCATTCGGTCAACGACGAAAATATTGTGGACAAACCGTCCGTTATATCGTGTGTTGCAACATTCCGCCTTCACAGGAACATGTCGCGTGTCTGTTGTCAACTTTGTATTTTTGTACTGTATGTACCCTTCAATCGCACTTGCGCTGCTTCCTTGCGGCATGCCCTAAGCATGGCGGCGCCAGGGGGTTATGCAGTCTATTGGCCTCCCTTAGTCTACCTGTATCCTGTTGGCACTTGCGTACCGTCGGTGGCGTGGCGGTATGTTATTGTGCTGTACTTCGAAGCATGAGTTTATTTTGTCCGGATCGGTTCAGACTTGCTTTCAGGTTCAGCGCGCAAATCTTCCACCTTTTCGCTGCTGGTCAAAAAGCGTTTTCGAGCCGGCGATGAGCAGCACGATACCGTCGAAGAGAACCTCGTCGTGCTTGAACCTTTTCCGGAAGCGAACTGTCATGTTCCCCCAATCGACTTCGAGACGGGAGGCGTATCGAAGCCTGCTCTATGTCGTCCTTCATGCACGTATCGCCACGCTACATACAGGTGGGCCAATGCCCAGGGCTCAGACGAGGAAGAAGCGACCGTGTTCCGAACAAGGTTCGAGCTAGGAACCGCTTTGCCCACCCTCCCCGAAGATGACGGAATTCCTGCTGCCTTCGTTGTGGCCGTTGCGACGGTCGACCAGGCGTGGGCGGAGCAGTCCGTTCAAGGCTTTCCGGACGTCGGTCCGCAGGTACGTATCGTGGACTCAACGCTTGGTGAGAATGTTTTTTACCATAGCTGATGACGTAAGATACCACGCCCCCTGGACCGATGTCTGAAAACTCGGTTTTCTCTCCACAGTAGAACGAGGAGGCGGTGCCAAAAATCGTGGCGTCGGAACGAACCGAACCCGCCTTATCGAGAGGTTTCCGATAACGTAGCGTTTGAGTTGTACATCATCTTCGTCGTGGAGTATTGGAGCTATGAAAATCGGTCTCGGGGGTGTGATATCTTACGTCACCTACAATAGGGTCGTGCTCCCTTTGAACCCTGCGATATTTGAGTTTGTCGGTGTTGCGAAAATAATTTTGCTTTTTCATGGCGGGGGGTAAAGAGCTGTTGTGCAGGGTGCCAAGTGGTCGGTGGGAAAACCTCGCGTGTATGCATCGAGACGCAGGTACATACCAGCTTGTAGGCTTTCTCTGTGCCAACGGCCACGGCCATACCGATGGTCGGACTTATCCTCTACGTCAGCCTCACCGCGCCACCTGCCTGACATTACCTACTGTGAACAATGTTGCTGGTGTTGCATGCCATTTCGTTGATCGCCATCGTGCTTGATTTTTATTATTACAGTGTGATTATCTGGGGTGCCATGTAGGAGCCGGGACCACTCGTCCGCCAGCACACCCGTATGCCGGATTACAACACTGTCCTGAACCCGCACTTGCTACTTGAGACAACGATTCCGACTGCCTAACCCCGCGTCCTGCGTCATTGGAATACTTCCTCGCACGGATGGTGTTAGCTTTTGCATACATGTATCATGGTATATCGAAGAACTCGTGAAACACGCACTTGCACGATGCCTGCTGCGCCCGAACCGAAAATAGAGTCACTACGTCAACGCCCGCACATCGGAGGACTGGCTCGAAGAGAACAATGGGCACATCGTCCGGGGAAGGCTACGATGGCTCTCGACCCCGCTAAAAGTAGCCGCGTCATTGCCACCGCACTCCGAGGCACCAGTGGCGCCGCCCAACACTACCGCCCCCGCCGTCAACAAAACCAGTGGTGGAGGAGATGCGGCGGAGCAAGGGGGAGAGGGCTACCGGGAGGGGACGATTCCCCCGACCGAGCGGGCCATGCCTTGGGGTGGCAGTGGTAGCCATAGGGCGAAGCGGAGGGGCCCCGTGGTGACGTCGACCGCAGCGCCGGTGTTGCTGGGGGGTCTTGCTCTGGTCGTGCTGTTGGTCGGCGGTCTGGCGATGCGAAGGGCGACGCGAGAGGGGGGGTTCTGCCGGTGCGAAGGCAAGGGCGCTGGGTCGACGGTGAGTGGCGAGTGTCACCGTTGCCCCTTGGGTGGATGCGTGTTTTGCTGTTGTTGTTTGTGCGTGCTGGTTTCAGTTTGTTTTTTTCACTATTCGCACAAGTTGTTCAGGTGTTGCTGTTGGTGCTTGCTGGTTTCCTTTTTTTTTTTATCACCACTCGCAGCCATTGTTCAGGCCGCCTCTTGCTAGTGAGCGTGCCGCACGATAATTAAGTAGCATCTGGAAAAGCACCAGCACCAGCACCAGCATCAGCAAAACAAACCTATCTTCGGCACAAAGAAGTTGAGGAGGAGGTACACACGGGGGCAGGGATCGTTGGGAACTCGCCTTGTAATCTGACCCAAACGCAGTCCCGTCCCTGGAAAGCGCTCAAGATTCCTTGTTCGTGAGGCCCTCGGTCCCTCTGCAGTAGAGAACGAATGCATGGGAATCGAGTACCACTTTGTTTGGAAATTGAGGGACAATTGTGGTGTTTGAGCTTGTATCCGATGCCCTTCATATTTTCGAACAAATATTGTAGGGGTGTTGTATTTGGTACTCGTCCTCGTCCTCGTCCTCGTCCTCGTCCTCGTACCCAACAGATGTTGGGGAGGGCCACGCATTGTGCTTGTACCGATGAGAATGGCAAGAAGTGGTTGAGGTAGGTTTCGACGAACCGAATGGCCTCCCCAAGAGCATGGAAGCACACACAAAACAGGCCGCTTTCGCTGAACGCCGTAGCCTCGTGATCATGGGAGGCCGTGCCCCGTGAATTGGTTTGCGTTGCGTACAATACAGCGGTCGTTCTTTCCACAACTTGGCAGGGATGCTATTAGTGAACTTCTCCTTATCCCCTTGTAATGGGTGTGAACACATGTTCAACTGCGACAGAGGAGACTGCGAGGGAGAGGAGGGATGGGCTCGGCGCAAGGTCCAGGGGAATCGATCGAGAGCGGGGGACCGGAAGCGCGAGAACAACCTCTTTCAAAGTCAAGTAGCAACCCATCGAACGACAGCGTGAGTCGAAGGCGGAGTGGGGAAGCATCAACCATAAACTTCGTGGGGGTAGGGGGTGGCGGTACACTCAGTCGGCCCGAGTCGATGGAGATGAGGGGGCTGTTATCGGGGACAGACGACACGCCGTGACGCATGATGGGTTTTATTGCCGATGGGGAGGGCTGCCCCTTGGTGTGTTGCTGGATTTTTTCGAGTGGATTTGTTTTTGCTTATGCACCTGTAATGGCTACCTTAAGCACGCTTGAGTGGGAGGTCAAACTTTGCTGGTGAGTGCACGCATGATGTCTGCACTAAAGGGCGTGTCGTCGCCGTGCAGGCACATGTAGAAAATTGTTGAGTATTTTTACTACAGCAGTACCATGATCGATCGTGGTGCCAGTAGTGTACAATATGTTGGCCTTGTTGTATGTAGTGAAGTATTTCGCTTCCCCAGATGCCCGGTACATGTCTGCAGCGTACAGGGGTGATCTGGGAGTAACAGAGGTCGCTTTAAGTCTATCAATCTGAGACTCTTGGCATCCCGGGCTGCTGCCGGGATTGCTGCTTTGCCGGAAAGTGCTATTTTTCGATGTCTGACAAGAAGTGAACCACACAACGTATTAGTTGGCTCCAGCCCGAAAAGGTATTTCGCTTGCTTTTTTGGCCCTTGCGCAGACCCAGAAAGTACACATTTTTGCTTCGATTTATTCATGTTTGTTGCGTGGTGGTGTAAACCACGTTGGGTAGATCGCCTACTGAGACCACGGAGTGCGCCCGCGTCAGCGGGGCCGGTAGGGACGGGTAGAGTTATTGAGCAGAGACCGGAACGGTTTCATCATGCGAACAAGACAGCCAATTGTTACAACAGACGCCCAACCAAGCGGCTTTCCTCTGAAAGCTGCTTTGAATTTTTTCCCCAAGAATGGAGGCATGAAAACGCAAAACGCTTGGACTCTCGGGACGTGATCCTTGCAGAGGATATACGACGCCGTCCGGGGAACTGACCATCGAGCTGACGATGGCTCCCGTATGTAAATCCGTCAAAATGAATGGCGAGGAAAATACCTTCTCGGGGTAGCACTCCAAACCGTTGGGCACTCCCTTCGTGAGTCGCCGACCAGAGAGGCACCAACGCAGTGGCAGTGTCACCACGCCCGCTATCCGCAGCGACTTTCTCGAGATTAGCCCCTCCACGCAGCAACCCACGCGGCGGCACATGAAGACCCTGCATCTGATGATATCCGCACACACCGCTCCAGACCAGAGTGAGGAGGCGCTCGCGGTTACTGCTGCCGCCCACAATAACGTCGACACACAAGGACCCTTGCTGCCAGAGCACTATGACCCTTCCTTGTCTGCTTGACGGCGTAGTGACCGTCGACAATAGTACCGTAGCAATCTTTACCGCGAAGGTGAACGTACGACCGGGACCGGCCATTAAGAAGTACGCTTGCGTTGCCCTGATGGGTTCGGGTTGACCCGCGACCTTTACTGTCAGCAATTCGCTGGACACGATGTAAGAAATGGGTGCTGCTTTGAGGTTTGCATTTCGGATCCACCACCTCGAAGCTGGGGTGGTTTCGGCAACCCCCCCCCCCAAAAAAAACGTCGAAAGTCTTAAGTGGTTCGCCTCTAGGTGTTGATTTTTTTTCACGATAACACGGCATCTATCTCTGGCCATGTGGAGCCCCGCTGTGCCTTCTAACGCTACTATGCAGCGTGCCCTTTGCCGCCGCGTCCTTCGGGGTGCTTGGGGAGTACTGCACACGGTCTCACGTCATCACGAGGGTGGTGCCATAGCAAACGTGAAAAATGATATCGCAGTAGAATCCGAAGGTTTCCCCCTCCGGTACGCCGGCGACGCGGCACGAGTCTCCCTTTCACCGGAACACAGCAAGCTCATGGAGGTCAATTACTTACACCTTGTTCGCATGTTGTCAGTCACACCGACAGCGAAACACTTCGTTTCCCCATGGTCGACAAGTCCTACCCCTCGCCGGCACGGCCGAGCTGGAAATGGGTGATGTTCGTGGCACCACATGATCTGCACCTTTCTTGCGGGTGCCCATGGACGCGTCACACTTGGCGTCACACTTGGCTGGTAACCCCGTCGCCCCGAGCTCTTCTTTCTTCCGCCCCATGCCCGCGCCTGGAGGACGCGGAGACCACACACACCACACCTCTCCCCATCTCAGAGGACACCTGGTTGTGCCGATCCTTTCGTGAACGTGCATGCCGTTCGTGAGCCCGCTCACGCTTGTTCCAGTGTCAGCCGCAGGCGACCCTGCTGACATGCAAGCAGGGCTCCCGCCCGCCATTGAACGTCTGTTGGGTAGAAGAGCAGGAGAAGCGCACAACACTGAGAACAGACTTTCGTCTAACGCCAATGGGAACACCCTTACGCCGTTATGAGTAAATAAATAAAGGTCCCTGACGCAGTGAATAACCGTTCACCAACGGAGGTAGTTTCGCCCCTACTATTGCAATGTGGCAAGGAATGGCCAAGCGTGGCTGACGTTAGTCGGCCTTGCTAGGTTGAAAGGTCAGAGTGAGCTTCAGGGGCTCATTTCTACCCTCCGGCTGGTCACAGCAGACGGAGGGTCTTTTTGTTGCAAGCACCTTCAGACCTCGAGAACGTCGTTCCTGGGGTCGGATCCATACGGTTGTATCTGCGTCCCTACTGCTGGGAGGATACCTAGCTATATCCTGGTTCCACAACACGAGCTTTCAAGTGTTGTTGTTGTTGTTGTTGTTGTTGTTGTCTTCACATTAAAAACCATCCCGGTCTCTCTATCCAGTACCTCCTTCTGTCTCAATCTCTCCGTACTAATCCATCACTTGACTCGGCCAATTTCCGTGGTCACAGGCTAACGTACCTAGAAAAGGTATACCAAAATAAAATGGACCCCAAGGGTCAGCAGAGCGATAAAATACAAGAAAACAAAATATAATCAGAAACAAATAAAATAAAATAAAATAAATAATTAGACTAGTGGAACGGCCGCACCACCAGCCTGGGGGGGTAGCCTCCCACTACATGGAGGCAGGTCGACGGCCAAAGGAAGGGGCGGGGGTACGTGCCAGTAAAAAACAAAACAAAAGACAAAATAAAACAGAATAAAGCAAAGACGAGGACACAAACAAACTCGCACAGAGACAGGGATATCCCTAGAGACAGTCTGAACGCGACAGCAAACGGGGGAGAGGGCAACAGAAAAATTAGTCGTTGAAATTCGACCGCAACATGTCACGTCACGCGGTCGGTCTCTTCTCGCTTGCTTTCTTCCCGCCGCGCCGTTTCCTTCCGCCCCCCTACCGCCCCGTTGATTGGTGCCGTATCTAGACTATTTTTGGGCCCGCTGTCTCCTCGTTTGATGGCTCGTTGTCGGCTGGCCTCCTCCTTGCCCTTGTGCCAAGAGGCCATGAACCTCTCAGCTCCCTGTAGCACCCCCGCGTGCCACGGTACCCCCCCCTCCACCTTCGCCGCCTCACTCCAGACTAACTTCGGGACTCCGAAGACGCTCGGCTTGTCGGTCGTGGAGCCGTACCTGGCTTCGAACATCTTCATGTCGTCCTTCAGGCATGTCAGCCAGTTCTGCTCCGGGTTTCCCCGGCCCGGGTCCTCCCCTCCCACCAACTCGCCGAACATCAGCCGTTTCGGAAGCCGCCCGTCCGGCTGTCTTGCCACGGCCCCCGCAAAGAGCAGGCGCCGTTGACGGACAGTGGCCTCCACGCTCTGGCAGCCGACCCTCTTTAGCGCCTGGGCGTATGACAGCTGCCGGTAGGTGCCTCGTTTGCGCCGGTAGCCGATGACTCGCAGGAGTAGCCGGTGGTGTGTCGTCTGCAGCATTCCGTAGTGGTTGCGGCGTGGGGACCATGTCATGCAGCCGTATAGCAGTGCCTCCACTGCCTCCGCCTGGAGCAGGCGGGCTTTGAGGCGAAACGGTGCTCCCGGTCGGTCGAAGAGCTCCGTGGCGTATCGCTTAATGCACGCCCACGCTGCTTTGCTCCTGTGGTTGATCTCTCGGGTAAGGTCGCCCTGCTCGTTGACGAGGCCGCCCAGGTATCGGAACTCGGTCGTCTGTGCGTACCTTTGCCCCGCTGCTTCGATGGTCAGCACCGGCGGTGGCGGCGGCGGCGGTCGCTGTCTCTCCTTCACCCGCATCACCAGGGTCTCCGTCTTCCTCTCCGACACCGTCAGCCCGAACTCCCGGAACACCTCCACGATAATGGTCATCATCCTCGCCAGGCCGTCGGCGGACTTCGACACAACGCCGGCATCGTCGGCATATAGCATCCCCCACACCGCCCTCCGGACTCGGTCCAGCAATCCCCCCCCCCTCCGTTCCTCCTCCTTCAAGTACACTAGGTCCCGCACGATAACCTCATCTTGGCTGAACCGTGTGACAATGATCTCGAGAGGCGCTGCGAAGAAGACGTTGAACAGCAGTGGGGACATTGAGCACCCTTGTCGTAATCCCTGCGTGACCGGGAACCAGTCCGATAGCTCCCCATCGTCCGTGCGGACCCGGGCCCGCATTCCGACGTGGAACTTGCGGATGACGGCGATCATCTCCCCGGGGATCCCGGCCCGGGCCAGCACCTTCCACAGTAGCTCCCGGTCCACCGAGTCATATGCCTTCTGCAGATCGATGAAGCACATGTAGAGCGGGATTCTCCTCCTCCGCCCCAGCTCCTGGAGTCGGCGCACAACGAACAGCATGCATACCGTGGATCGGCCAGGCCGGAACCCGCACTGTTCCTCCGGGAGGATTTCGTTGGCTTCGCAGAATGCGCTCAGGCGGTTGGTGATGGTCTTGGCGAGTACTTTGCCTACATGCGAGAGCAGCGAGATGCCCCTGTAGTTGTTGCAGTTCGAACGGTCACCCTTCTTGTACAGCACCTTAATGATGGCATCCTTCCACTCCTGCGGCATCTCTCCCCCATTCCACACTTCGACGAAGATGGCACGGAGGCGCTCCAGTACAACTGGCTCGTCGTCGCCGTCGACCTTGAGCAGTTCGGCGGCAAGGAGGTCGGGACCAACCGCCTTCCAGTTCCCCAGGCCTTTCGTCGCCGCCTCAACCTCCTCGAGGTCTGGTACCGCCGCCAGGTGTCGGGTGGCGCGCGTCGCTGGTCGCTGCATCACCTGTTCGACAACGTCTGGGTTCAGAGTGGGGGACTTGGAGTTCAGGAGGGTATTGAAGAATCTCCGCCACCGCTTGAGGATGGCATCCTTGTTCCGGAGTAGCACGCCGTTCTCGTCTGTAACGAACTGCTGCCCCCCAGCTTGTCTCCCGCTGAGGCCCGTTGACCGCTTGAGGTGTTGGTACAGCCCCCGCATGTCGCGGTCCTGGTAGATCGCTTCGAGCTCCGTCACGTATCTTTCCAGGTGGTCGTAGATGCTCGTTGCGATTGTTGCCTTCACCCCCTTGCACGTTGCTTTGAGGATCCTCCACGTTGCTGCGTTCGGTCCGGCCTTGAAGGAATGTCGCGCAGCCCGTCGCTTGTCAAGGGCGGTCGCCAGGGCTGTCCGTGCCGCGGTGGTCATGTTCCATTCCGTGGTGCGCCGCCTCCGGGGTTCCTCAGACAGCTCCGTCTCCGCCGCGCCGAGCAGGGCCTCCGTGAACTCCTTCGCCATTTCCTGCGTGGTGGTCGCCGGCGCGAGTGTAGACTAGACTATTGTTGGACCGACTCCCACAACAACAGATGCACCCAGATTCGGTTTCGATTCTTTGCTAGATTTTGAGATAAGCAACTGACACGGGTTTAATGTGAAGAAAAACAACAAAAACATTTATTTGTTCCGGCTGGACACCGGACGCCATCTCTGAACTCGGAGGTGTGAGCGCTTCATGAGTAACTGTAGATAGTCTTTAGATTCACTGTGTTTTCAACGTCCTCACGGGACTTGGCGAATGGATACTCTTTCTTTGCTGCTGCTCGAAATTACGACCCTTCTTGGTAGCCCCCCCGTGACATCTCGTCGTTTCCGGATGAACCCTCGTCGTGTCGAAAGATCGACTTGATCCTGGATGAATGAACGAATCGCCGCAGTACAACACTCTGCTTCACGCCATCATCTCCAAGAAATCTAGTTCGTGGCATAGATAGTCTGCATGTTACGGTTGGTTATTTTACCCGAAGCTCAATGAGATCACCCACGGGTGCCCCGTGGCCGCGAGAAGTTGACGATCTACTGTAACTCTTGAGTCTAGACTAGTCTATTCAATGGGCTCGTCAAGGGCATACACAAGAAACACGCCTCAGCCAGCCAGCCGTGGATCCTACATGTTAGCTCTACAGCATATATATGACCTATGTACATAGACTATCTACAGCAGTAGCCTATATGCTCGACGGTGTGTTGGTGGTGACCGAATAAATAAGAAATTGAGCCCCGACCCCAAGTTGCGCGTCAACGCTGTTCTGTTGTTGTTGCATGGATGCATTTTTATGTTTGACTGTATTTTCCGCGTGCGTGCGCCGAATATGCGGGGTCTCAGTCGCACTTGACCCGCACGGGAGGGATGCTGACGATCCGGATACCACGACAACAAATGGCAAAGCAACTCAATCAAGGAGCGCGCCCAATCGTCCAGAGTTTATTTTTTTTTTAGTGATGCATTACGCGCCCAATCGTCCAGAGTTTATTATTTAGTGATGACATTACAGGACACGTGTGCGGAAGTGAAGTGGCCTACGGAAGGAACTCCAAAACGCAACGACAGGGATCTTTTACCGTTGTCATGGTAGATGTTATCAACTAGGAACAGCATAGTTAAAGGCGGCAAGAGGGGCAGAACACACATGGCTGGCTGACTGCTGTGATGGATATGCAACGAGCGTCATAGAGTGTCATGGATGGGGGGGGAAATATATCATGACCAGAAAAAAAACACAAAAGTGTACTCGGGGCGGGGTTCGAACCCGCGACCTTCCGCGTGTGAGGCGGACATTATAACCAACTAAACCACCTGAGCACTTCATGTTGATGTGGTTGACATGACGGTTTCTATAGGCGACAAGCAGGTTCCGGCAAACAAAAAACAGTTCCGCAGCATTTACTACAACAGTTAAGCTATGCAGCATTAGGCAACACAGGAGTAAAGAGAAAATCCTCATATCGATCCGGTCTCCACCATATGCTCGGGTGGCACCGTGCAAAATCGAACGGACAAAATTTCCGTTGTTCGGAGTTGTTGATGAAGAAGTAGAGCAGGAATAAGAGGACAGGCGCTTGGTATGCCCAGCAGGACCATAGACGGCAAACCTATCACTAATCACATGTACAAACAACAAACAGAACGAAGCGGAAGTAACAACAAGTTGAAAGAGCTGGCAGCACAACAAAGATGATGATCCTCTTGAAGATCTCCGTTGAGATTAGAATCGGGGGGTACGCAGAGAGTATCTAAAAATTGAATCATGGTGCACGGGGTACATAGCTGACCATCGGGGCTAGGTGTCTGTGCCCCCATGCCTACGGTACAATTGTGCTTGAGGTGCTTCGGGCTACTGACTTATGACCACGCCAGGCGGGGGAAGAGTGCATGGCTGAACAAAGCTGGCTATGGTGAGTGAAGTACACGTAGGCGCAAAGGGGGTGTGACAAAACCTTCAGGACAAGATTTTGTTGTTGCCCCTCGCGCGAGGGGAGGGTAGAGAACACACGCTGTCGCTCGCATTACTCCGCCCTCTTGTTTACTCTTCACCGACAGCATACATAGCAGCAGCAACAGCAGTTGCACGAGTAGCATCATTCACGGCAGCAAGGGATCCAGTCTTTGTTGGGTCATCTAACCAGGTGACGCAGTGATCTATATTTGGGCCACAAGTGCTGAGCATGACTGCCATAACGTCCAACTGCTGTCCGCTGTGAATGTTTCCGCGTGCATACGTCTGTCTGGTGCACCCCCAGGCGGTACAGCGTTGGTGTTTGCCGCCGCCCTCGCCTGGTGATTGCTGCTTGCGTGGTGGCGACGCTGACCTGCTCACTTGGACTGTTCCGAGTGCGGATAATCACTAATCCAGACCTCATCTGGGTGAGTAACTCACTGCTTGCTCACGAGTCGGTAAGTTCAACCACGGCTGGTCCGCGTATTGTACTGAGCCTGCCTGCTGTACAACACACAAAGGGGAGCAGCATTCCAACTTCTCTACGGCAGTACCACGAGACAAGGAAGCCAGCCTGCGGCCTGTACTGGCTGGTGGTGTGGGTCTGCTGCTGGGTAGTACAGCGCCCTACACGGCAGCGTTTTGCGTCATTTCCTTAATTGGCGTAAACAGCGACGGCCGGCAGTTGGTACATGAGGTACAACAGCAGCAAACACGGGCCGGCATGAGGTACAGCGGTATTATTGGTGTCTGTTGAGTTGACTTCCCCCTGGAGAAGAGAAGGCGAGGAGGTCGATCACGAGCGTAAGCTTCACTAGCGAAATAACCATCCTGCAGAAGGGGCAGCTGCAGTGATCAGTCGGGAAGCAACGAAGGCTGATATACCGCCAGCGAAAGGGTCTCTCAATGGAACACCGATGCGTATACGTAGTCATGGTCACCATGATACTGTATCATATCTCCGCCGACTACATAGCGAGACTGCTGCACGTCTACGTAGTGGTTGCGAAACAGCAGTGTGTCAGGCTGCCCAAGCCGAATGGATCGACACAGGCTAACAACCAGATCCTCGCTGCCCTTTCCCGCCACTTCCCGACTGCGGGAAACTCGCCTCTCCGTCCCCCCTAGGTACCGCCGAACAGCCTCGCGAACCGACAGAAGGAGTTCTTCGATGACGCCTTCGACCCCTTCTTCCGCATCAACCAGGTGTGTCCCGCCGGGGTGTGGACATGGTTATATCCTGGTTCGTTCCATGGTCATCGTGCTGTATCTTTAAGAAGGCAGAGAGGTCATTCAACGGTCACAGCTATTCACGGACGAGATCCCTCGAAATTTTCCCCTTCTGATTCGAGCCGCACTTACACCGAGCGTTCGGCAGCTTGATTTTTGCGCATACAAGTGACACATCCCTCCGGAGTGGGCTCATGAGAGCACTGTAGCGTCATCTCTAGGGGTGATGATTCAAGACGAAAGTAACAGCAGGCAGCCGGACCACGCCACAGAGTTGGCTGCCAGCTGTCGTGTGACGTTTCCGAAGACTAACACAGCTGACCATGTTTTTCATTCAAATAGCCCAGCGAACCAAGCAGAAAATTAAATATTTATCTGTATGCAGCCTTATGGCAGCACAAACCGCAAACTCCTGTGTGGCGTTCCTTCCTGTGTCTGTAAAGGCGGGCTGGATAAGCACACGTTGATTTTCGACACAGAGGCCGATCGCACCAATTGCTGTTGACTCTCATATTTTATCGCGCGGAGTGAGGAGTTGGTCCGACAGCGGCAAGCTTGACGAGCGTGGAAACAGGCGTGGGCGTACACGAGTCCGTTTTGCGCGTGTTTGTATTGACCAGAGCAACGGCCCGTGCCCTCATCAAACAACAATAATATCAGTTTCGAAGCTCAGCAACGAACAATACAGTAGAGCACCAATCAAGCTTTGGCGATTATCGTCGAACCGATTACTTGACTTTGATCCATACATGTGGCAGGTGTTCTTCGTAGCGGAGTCTGCCGCTGACACCGTGGGGGAAGGCCCGGACATGATAGCGAAACATTACCTGCAGAGGGTCATGAGCGTGCAGAGGGCAATCGAAAACGCCAACTTCACTACCCCGGTGAGAGCCTCGGTTGGACCGCCTTCGCGAGAAATTAAATCTGTCAGGAAATATAACAGGGATGGGTAGGGGGGGGTACGCAGACCCTATCCCTAACACTGCTTCCCCGATGGCATGCTTTATCCAACGTGTTTACTAAATATAATATCCCTGCAAAGGCTACTTCCTCGGACATGGATGCGGTTTGTAGATGCGATGTGAGTGGTTGCAGAAGAGTGCAGGGCTTTGCTGTTGACGTGCAAGTCGTACCGCGCGAGCGTTCGCGGGAGGGCGCGCGGTGCTTTTCTGTGAAGGCGTGCATGGCCCATCGCCCACTCTCTGAAAACCGTAGTGTTTGGAGCGGTACGTGCGGTGCTTAAGAGAGCATGCAGGGCTTTGGAACACGCGACCCATGGCGTATGAGAGAGTGTGCGGTGCTGTACGTTGAAAACATGAACCATCGCATATCACTCTCAATGGTGATGTTGAGGAGTATGTGCGGTTCTTTGCCGTGAGAGTGCGAGGCCGCGGTTTCACGACTTGATTCGTTCTATCATACAATAGGCTTGTGTTTTCTCTATTGCTTTGACGCTATCCCCCCGCCCGCCGTCTGCTGGTGAGGACGGGAAAGTGAACGAACGGCCTGCTACTTTTTTTTTTTTGTCTTGGGTGTTATACTGTACCTCCTTCCGTCTTGTTTTGGCAAGGGGGGCGGTGTACTCATAGTCGTGCATGCCGTAGTCGTTAGACCATTGACCTCGCATCCCTACAAAGCCGGGACGGAGCAGGCCGGGTTCTCACCGGACCAGGCTCTCACGTTACCAAGCGCGAAGCGCCTTGAGATATTCGGCGAGTCGCATGAAGGGTGCGCTGCATCCTGCTAAGGGTTTTCGGCATGTTGTGCTTACTTCCTTGCGCACGGATGATAGCTGCGTATGACTTAATTTATTTTCTGGTGCTTTCACTTCCTGAGACAGTTGTTAGCACTGTGTAACTGCCTCGAGGGTGCTTGACCATGTTAACACAACGTGGTGCGATCATCCCCTTTGCGCGGAGTGAGGGTTCTCGACCCCGCACAACNCTCACCGGACCAGGCTCTCACATCACCAAGCGCGAAGCGCCGTGAGATATTCGGCGAGTCGCATGAAGGGTGCGCTGCATCCTGCAAGGGTTTTCGGCGTCATGTGCTTACTTCCTTGCGCACGGATGGTAGCTGCGTATGACTTAATTTATTTTCTGGTGCTTTCACTTCCAGAGACAGTTGTAAGCACTGTGTAACTGCCTCGAGG
>CACKRE030002851.1:0-47338 GCA_902602495.3 Ectocarpus sp. CCAP 1310/34 | reverse complement strand
GGGGGGGGGGGGGGGGGGGGGGGGGGGGGGGGGGGGGGGGGGGGGGGGGGGGGGGGGGGGGGGGGGGGGGGGGGGGGGGGGTACGCAGACCGTATCTCTACCTCAACTTCTTCCCCGACTGCATACTCTATGTCCAACACGTTTGCTTGATCGAAACACCCTGCGATGGATTTTGGTAGGAGCAGTGGCAGCCAGGAGATCTCTTGTATCCGGGTGGTGTCGTTGCCGTTTTTGCTACGGGCATGGCGGTTATCTTGATGTGGTGTTGCTTGCCAGCACCAGGTAGGGAAGAAGGATACTTGCGGCTTGAAGTACTGTACGACGGACGACAGATCGATGCACCATCCGTGGTAGAGTGGCGGCGAGAGGGAGATGTTTCCATCTAGACTGGCTGTACTGAAATAATGTGTGCATGGCTTGCGATCATCCAACTCCGGCCAAATGGAGGTATTCCTACAACTACCGTTGCCCGTCCTTCGTGAGGGGCGTAATTGTGAGAGCTGCTCAAGTTACCGCACGTCTGCTGATCGCGTGTGCGTAAGACGAAAAATTCTCGAAAGCTTTCGCGTCTTCACCGTCAATTCATCAGATTCTTTTTCTCTGCTCTTGTGCTTGTCGGCTTTCTCTAATTCTTGTGTGTGCTTGCCTTCTTTTTTTGTTTCCTCTCCATTCCTTTCAACACTCTGTGAAGGTTGCTCCTTCCATCCTGGGTGCGGCTGTGTGTGAGGCCGTAGCGTTCTTGGTGGGGGCTCTGACTGACATCCCTGCCCTAAGGCAGTTCTGTCTCGTCGCGGCTACCGCGGTGGTCGTCGGATTCGCGTTGCAGGTACAGCAACGTCGTTGTTGTTTTGTTCTTGTTGTCTGCTGCTGCTGCTGTTGTTGTTGGTGTTGCTATCAGTACCCCCTGGTACTTTAGTGCAGATGCTGAGATAGGAGGGGCGTTTGTTCTTGTCAATTTCCTCCGCTTATCTCTCTTCTCTGTCTCTCTGATAATTGTTCCCCTGAAGCTGACCGTTGTGGTATCCCTGCCGCGTAGGACAAGCAAGCCGAGGCTGCCCGTAGGCGGTGGCCGTTTTTTGGCTAGCATGGCATTGCAGATTTCGTTCTCATGGATATGTGTCTTGTTTGGCAGCACGCCGCGTGGCTCACCTCTCTAGCAAGCCACGCCGTTTGTGTGTTTGTGCTGGAGGGCGTGTCATTCGGAAACCGTGATGGTTCACCGCTGCCCTATATTCGCGTACAAGATTCCTTCATTTCGCTGTGTTTTCCGTCGTGTTTTTCATCTTTTCCTTCACCGATGTGCATATTTCCCATTGGTTGTTCCGCCGATGCCGTGGCAGATTTCGTGGTTCATGGCGGCACTGTGCCTTGATTCAAGAAGAGTCGGCCAAGGACGGCTCGACTTAGCCCCGTGGATGACGCTGCCAGAGGCAGACGACGATAGCGATAGGTACGATGCAGCTTGCCAATATCTGGAGGTCGAGTCTATGTATGCTCCATGTTACGTGATTGGCGCGCCCCACATTGCCTGGCGCGCGTGCTATGGTGCATGGTACTTGATGAAGGTGGGCTACAATACACGGCCGCACGTATATGCCCGAAAGCGCACACGATGACACAGCAGTATGTGATGAATTGTGTTTCGCTCCAACAGAGCGGGACCTTAACGGATTAAGGAGATGGCATATTTATGTTTCTGTACATGTAAAGATAACAGCCTTTATCATGCGCGATATTGTTTCTCCCGTTCACCCACTCAGGGAGAAAACGTGCGCAACACCGCGCGAAACGACGATAATCCCACTGATTGATACCAGTAGATCGATAGATCCATCACCCATTGCTCTTTTTCTTGTTTCATTGTATCGGCCATGTCGCCACTGCCGCTTGCTTGGCGAGCAGGTTCTGGTACAGCTCTCCGGAGAGCGGGTCCGTGCGAGATCTGACCGTCCCTCTGCTGGGGTTCCAGTCCCCGGCGGCGACGGCCGCGGCAGCGGTGGGACAGTGGCGGAGACGGAGGACGGGACACCGCCTGTCGTCCCCTCTCGCCTCCCGGCACAGGTCTGCGGAGGGGCGCACGTCTCCCACGAAAACAGGGGACACGGACTGGCTGTCCCCGTATTACACCTCCACCAAGAGGCAACCGGCAGAAGAAGAGGCCCCGCGGTCTGCTGCGACGGCGCGGGGGGGGTATGCTCGAAGCGAAGGCGGCGGCGGCGGCGGCGGCGGCGGCGGCGGCGGCCTCTACGATAGCGATGACGACAGCGTTACCGGCCGCGAACACCTCTTGTCCGTCGCCTCCGAGATTGGGTCCGGCAGCGAAGCTAACCCCGCGCTTCTCTTCGGGACACCCACCCGGCGAGCTGTCTCGACCTCAGGGAGGGGTAGCAGAGCAGCGGCTATCGCCAGAAGAAGAACGACGGGTTGCGATGGTAACGGTCGGGGTGTAGTAGATTCTGCGGGGAAAAGGGGATGGACGTGGGATCGCGGGGCGCGGCGCGGGTGGTTCGACGACCCGAGCGATTACTGCGACAACACGGCGGGGGAGCGGGACTCGATACGGACGACGATGACGACGTTGCCGACTTTGGCGCGCGAGGTTTCCGCCTCCCTTGGGGAGGCGAGTCCGTCGATGTCGACCATCGACGACGCCAGCACCACGTTGTCGAACAGCGGGCAAGCAAACGGTAGCGACAGCTGCGACAACGGTGCAGGCAATAGCACCGACAACAAAGGCCGCACTAGCAAAACCAACGGCAACGGCAGCAGCATCACTATCAACAACAGCAAGCCCACGAGCGGCATCGACAGGGGACACGCCAGCCGCAGCAGGAGCGTCAGCCCCTCTCGGCAAACGCACGGGGACGGTGAGGCGGTAGCGCCGTTCCTCCTCGGAGGAAACGTGGTAGAAGGGTACGTCTCTCTACCGTCCAACCAGCCCCCCCACCGTGGCTCGGGCGACGATCGGGGTGGGAGGGGGGCGGGTTTGCTGCTGGCGGGGCCCCCGCCGGAAGACAATGAAGAGGGGTTCGTCGGAGATGGTCTGCCTTTCGAAAGCGCAGGGGGCGCGGGTTTGTCTAATTTCCGGGAGCAGCTGTACGAGGAGGGGAGGGGCAAGGGCGCCTTGGCGTCAAGGTGAGCGAGAATAAACGCTGCCCTTCTTTTCGTCTGCGCGCTTTTTTCGAGGTCGTCCTAGTGTGCTGTTTTCCGTTCGAGGGTATACCGTTCGAGGGTATACCGTTCGAGGGTATACCGTTCGAGGGTATACCGTTCGAGGGTATACCGTTTGAGGGTATACCGTTCGAGGGTATGTAGAACCCGCGATAACTCTTTTGTAATGTACATGCAGCGTCGTAAGATGGGTTGGGGATATGACGAAAACGTGTCGCGTTGTACTTGCTTGCTTGCTCGCTCGTAAATCTCGCAAGGGTTGTGGCGTACATGGCCTGGAATCCGTGTGCGTGGGAACCGTTTTGAACGAAATCATCGGAGGCAGTATTTTCTCGTGTGTTTTGTGTCCTTATTTTCTCTAGCATCGACCGCGCTAACGGGTCGACTCAATGAACAGACTCTCTTGTCCAGTGACCTTCACGAAGAGAACCAGCGAACCTCCCGGTAGGGGAGACGGAGTGGGGTAGGAGGGGTACGAATAACAATATACCCCCCTCTGTTTCTGTTGACTTGCGGTCCCTTCGGGTCCAATTTTTTTATACAATTTTTTTGGGTATGTTCGTTTGCGACCACGCGAAGCGACCGCGTCAAGTGTCAGTTTAAACCGACCAGAAGAAGGTACTTGGCAGAGAGAATGGAAGGGATTTGAATGTGAAGACAACAACAAGAAGAACAACATTCCTCGCGACGGCCGTCACAGATGCCAGAGCCTCCGTCAGGCGAAAAGCGACAAAAAGTGTGCTGGTGTATGTAGGTGTTTGTTTGGCTTGATTTGCACCGGCCGCGAGCGCTATCCTGGTGTTCAAAGAAAACTCACGAGTCTTTTGTGTTTCCGGACGTTTCCCCGCGATTGAAGGTTCATAGAGCGGTATTACCTGCCGGCCCTGTTCTCGAGAGGAGGGAAGACCCTCACACTGGCCGTCGCTGCTGCTCTTGCGTGTCTGGGGTGCTTGGGTATGCGCGGACTGCAGATGGGGCTGGAGCCGCAGCTCGCGGCGCCCACGGACTTTTACCTTCAGGTTCGTATGGCCTGGCCTATGTAAGACTGACGTTGGTGGTATTGTTACTGGTGAAGCAAGTCCGACCGCTGCTGCTGGATGTTTTCTACCCTTGGTTTAATGCTGCTCCATGTTGTTGGTGTGATGCTGTATCCTAGTTGCTCTTTTTCTACTTTAGCTTGTGTCAAGTTCCGCCTGGTTGTAATATTTGGCCTTGTCGTTTGACCGAGCTATATAAGAGAAGTCCTTCCCAAAATCAAAAACGTAGATCGATCTACCATTTGTTGTCTTTTTTGCGGCATGCTGGTCTTGGCGTGCCCGGCAAGCGCCACGTAAGCGTGTTCAGTTCTTCATGCATGTGGTCTAGGTTGGTCACTACCTCCTACTTCCAGCACGCATTGCATGTTTGGCAGCAGCTATTTAGCGATGACCACTGCGCATGGCACAGCTTTTCGTAGGACAGGCCTTGTGGGTGACCAGAATTTCCACCAACACCGTGATCTCTCCCGCTCCTCTGGTCTAATTGTCCCGCGCGGCCGCCTGCCTTGTTTTATCCCCTAGGACTACTACGACGCTCAGTTCTCCATGGGGGAGGCGGGACCACCTGCATACGTGGTGTTCAGCGATTTGGATTATTTCCAAGCCTTCAATGACACCGACGTTCAGCAAGCCTTCCGCGGTGTGGCGACCGGCCTCGCACAGCTACAACGGCGAGTTCTTGGTTGATGTTGTTGTTGTTGATGATGATGTTGTGGCTGTGGCTACTGGGTGCATAAATGTCCATCTTTAGGATGGCATCGCTTCCGTTGGTGCGTTAGAAGTCGATTCGAGTTGTTGCCGTTGTCGACTGTCGACTGCTGCCCTGCAACACCAAGAGTGCCATGTTGCTTCATCCAAGCTTTGGGATGACATCGCTTCGTTAGAACTTGATTCGACTAACAGAAATGGCGGACTACATTGTATGTTATGTCCAAAGTGGCTTGTCGCGGTAATACTATTTTTATACCAGCAGTGCAGGACATCATAAGGGAGAGTTTTCAGTTGCCGTAGCGGCTATGGACTACTGTATGACTGGTGTATGACAAGATCAATCCCCCTCGGTGGAGCAGGTATGTGCAAACACCGATATACTCGTGGTTCGATACCATGGTGGCTTGGGTCAACCAAAAGGACACCCTGGCCGCTGACTGCCCGGCGCAGACTCAAATAACGTGAGTACTGCCGTCCGTATGCTACTGGTAGTTATCTGCGTTGCTGCGGTGACTGCGCTCGCTCGCGTTATTTTTTCGTTTCGACTACGTGGGGTGTTCTGATCAAATGTGTTGTTTGTCGGAGGCGTGAGTCGCGCCCTGGTTCTCTGTGTTACTGTAGTGTATGATGCTGCTCTCAATGAACTCTGTGAAATACGCTGATTGTTCGATTTTTTTAGGTCACTATGTTTTGCGTGGTTCATTTTTTTGTTGGTGCGGTACAGGGTGCGACGGTGACACCATGTTACTCTCGATCCGAAACTCAAGATACCGTGAGCCGTGAGTCCACCGTGGTTCACTGTTATAGTACATTACTGGAAGCGTTTCGCTCTTGAAAAACGCCACGCAATATTTTCGTATACTTGGATGTTTTTTTTTTTTTTCTGAAACAGGGACGAGGCCTCGTTCTACGACATGGTGGAGCTGTTCCTGTCGATTCCGATCGAGAGCCAGTGCTGCCAGTCTTACGGTGCATGTGGAGCGCAGTTCGACACCGATGTATCCTTCGACGAGTGAGTTGTTTTTAAGATTTGGGGCGGTGTTGTCGTTGGGATTCTATCGGGATCGGTCGTGTCTTTGGCTTTTCGCTCGAGGATCGTCATGTGTCAAGTGGTACAACACAGTTTCTCGAGGCACGTCAGATGGTTTTGCCGCAACCGAACGCGAACTGCGGTGACGTGGCCTTTTATCCCTTCGCCAGAAAACTGAAAGACTTGGTTATCATGGCCTCTGCAAGGTATGGGCACGCTTGGTATTTTATTTTGAAGTGAAGCATGAATCTGTTTACCACTGTGATAAGTGGACGCTGCAGAGGAACTGCGTAGGAATCAGGATCCTTTTTGTGGTACGTTGAGCTTCGAACCTTCGGGAAATAGGAGCTTGGAATCTTCGGGAGATCCATCGGCCGAATGCTGCCCATAACAACCAGAGCAAGGTCACGGCGGAATGAGTATCACCCCTGGGACCCACCCACCAGAACGCGCCAGTGCATTGAGCGCCCCGATTTTTGGCGCATCTTTCGTTTGGAGTGTTGGCGAAGAAAACCATTATATCAAGTGGGGGTACTCCAGGCTCGAATTTGATTTCCGACATGTAGTTGTGCATGTATGAGGTCATGTATGTATCAGCCCGCTGACTTTGACTTTGTTTTAGCAAACGAGTTAGCAATGACGCCGTTGGTCCGCTGTTGCCGCCATATACCACGTACTTCCACACTCACACGACTTTGGTCCGTTGTCCTGCGACCGGCAAAACATTCTAGATGCCAGGACCATGAGGGGGGACATGAATATCGAACCGCACTGACTACAATTTTTTTTTATCTTTTCGTGCCTTCATTCGGTTCTTCGTGCGGATTGCGCGGCGAAAAATTACAGCGGGGGAGAAGACGGTGTTCGAAGGATCATCGCCTCCCGCCTTCGGTTCAACATGCAGCCGCTCAGGACTCAACGAGACTTCGTAAACTCGCACTACTACGTTAACTTCGTCACCAATCAGGTGGGTTGTTTCCTCAGCGTATCGAGACTTTGTCAACTCGCACCACTTACGTTGATTTCGTCACCGACCAGGTTGGTTGTTTCGTCGCTCGTCGGAGATCTCGGAGATCTAGGCAAGCTGGTGTCGTCTGTTCATGTCGCCTTTGATATCTATCATCCGTGACTTCTAGTGTAGAGAAACGGGTTGTACGGAGGGCACCACAACATGGGGAGACAATCACGGTTATTTGCGCCCCGAGGCTCGTTCGCTGTTTCCCTGTGGGGTTGAAAGTTTAACAGTTGCGAAAAGGGTTGAACCTCAAGGTTCTTCAGCAAAGTTCTGAAGAGGTGGAGCATCCTGTTTCCGTCGTTTGGGTGTCTGGTGTAGCTTGTCGTCGTTTGTCCTTGCTTGTGCTGTTTTTTGCGCTTTGGTGTTTGCCTGGCCTGGTGTCATTTTTTGGCCGGCCGGTGTTTCTATAAGGTGAGTTGGTATTTGTCGCCTGCTTTGTCTTGGTTTAGTGGTGGCCGTTCGATGCCGATTGTCATCGTTTGGTCCTTACTATATCATAGCGTCTGCCGTGTATGCCGATCGATGCCTCATCTCAAACGAATGGCGTTTGACGACGTTCGAAGCTTGTTGCTTGTGTTGAATGGTGTTCGATGCCTGACGCTTGGTGATGCTTTGACGGGGATGCGGTCGCCGTTTGACGCCGTTCTCTCGTCACACCAGCTCGCGGACAAGATCCCGGAGAGGTACAAGGGCCAGAGAAAGGCCAACGAGGCTGTGGGAAACCTCGCCTTCCCGTACAGCCTGTACTTTACCTTTTACGAGCAGTACGACTTCATTCAGGTTCGAACGGGTTTCCCTCTTTTCGTGGTTTGCAAGAGTCATGGCTGTTGCGTCGTGTGCGTGCAGGGCTTGCCTTTTGTGTGATTATGTTCCCTCGCTTTGGAAGGTCAATGTCGTGGGTTCAGTAGTCTACGCAGCAAAACTGATTAAGCAAACATGTGGGATAAAATATTCAATCCGTTCTTTGGGGTTAGGGTTAGGGTGTGCGTGCCCCCGCCCTATTCTTTTTCTAGATACTCTTCAAATCCTGCGTGGGCGGTCCCAGTCACACCGTGGCACACCATGTGACTTGGCTGACGAAGGAAGGAAGATTTTTTGCAAGTGTTCTTGCGACCTTCACTCCTTTCCTGTGGTTTCGGCGCTGCTGCTTACAGGACAATTTTTCGACGTCGTTTTTTTCTTCTTTGCTTTCCCCCTCTGCTCTGCCCTTGTTTTTCGCACAGGGCGTGGCTCTGCAGAACGTCGCGCTAGCCCTTGCCGTGGTGTTCTTATCCATTGCGGTTCTGTCCGGTTTCGCCATCGCGACCATGGTGTCTTCCCTCGTGCTCGGTACAACTCTCGGCATTGTCGGATTGGTGAGAGCGAAAAGGCGCCCTTGCTCTGACGACGTTGCCGTACGATGAAGCCCTTGTGTTGATTGCCCCACCCAGGGAATGTTAGTGCGAAAACGTTCTTCCGTTCTTCCTGGCGACGTTGATAGGAAGCGCCTGCCTGAGGTGTTTTTGGATAGGAATGGGTGGGAGCTCAAGAATATTCCATGGGTGCTCTGCACGGTTGAACCATTGTTTCGGGTCATTTGAAGGGGCTGCAGTGTGCAAGCTAGCATCATGCACGGGTGACATGTAGCGTGCCGCGGCACCTTTTTGATGATTTTGGAAACAACCGAAAGCACACCCGAACACCGGACATGTAGGGCTACACATCGCTCTCCTTGTCTGATGTACCTTTCGAAGAATGACAACGAAACAGGTCTACAAGATCCCGGGAGCCGTTCCCCCCGTTAACCCTCCCTCTCCACCCCATCTCGTCAAACCACGGGTCACGCTGAAACACACGCCCCTTGCCTGCCAGGTGTGGGCGTGGGGAATGGTGTCCTTGGCACCATACGCCGTATCGATCAACGCCGTCTCTGTCTGTAACCTGGTGAGTTACGTCAATTTATTTCAGGTTGTTCGGCGGTGTGATATTTTTCATTTCCCACGCAGATGCAGTGTGATATTTTTCGAACATGAGACGTACCCTTTTAATTGTTTGATGTTGATATGGTGGCCACGTGTAGAGCAAAGTGTTCTCTAGCTCTTGCTCGCGCCTTCGACTACTCGTCCAATTGTTATCAAGAGAAGTTCGGCACTACTGATGGTTACGATAAGAGCTATTTTGTGATAGAAACGAGTACAGCGGCGAGTGCTGGGTGTTAACGTGCTCCGTCCGGTCTTGCGGAAAAATGTGGCAACCACTGCTGTCCAGGTGATGTCACTGGGGCTATCTGTGGAATTCTGCTTGCACGTGGCCATGGCCTTTCAACGCGCATTGGGAACGAGGTGAGCTGTGCGTCGTGTTGCGGTGGTGTCAGCAGGCTACATCCTTCTTGCACTGCTGTGCATGGGTTGTTTCTCGTTGTCTCTCGTTCATTCAAAGTTCTACGTCCTGTGTGTGACCCAACGTTTGACAGTAGTGCTGTCAAGTGGAGTCGTGCCGTACGACGTGGCGAATATATACACCATGTCTGCGGAGGTGTTCACAATGTTTTTAGTTATGGGCAACATCATGTACCTGCCAAAGCGAAACGATTGAGCTACGCCCCCCCCCCGCGCCGCACATGTTGGTTGCTATCCCTCCGGCAGGGGGCACCACGAACCCATCCACTCATATCATAGCCTCTATTAATAGCTAAGCTGTTTGAAACCTACTCAAGTCAGCGGGAACTCAAAGCACTGACCACGCGTGTCGGATTGCTACCGGTCAACCGATCATCAGGCAAGAGCGAGCGGAGGCGGCGATGAAGAGCGCGGGCGCCTCCGTGCTGACGGGAATCACGCTCACCAAGCTCGTCGGTGTCAGTGTTCTAGCTATTGCTCCCTCCCTCCTCTTCCGAGTTTATTACTTCCGGATGTACATGGCAACCGTGGCAGTAGGAGCCTTCCAGGTATGTGTGTTTGCCTTTCATATTGGCATCGTCCGCGCTAATTGGCTCACCAATGAACACTACGTCAGTGTCAGTGCATTTGGAAGCAAGAAACACTTGTCTTTTTTTTTGGCATCGACCGCGCTAACCGACTGACCAATCCAAAGGCGTCACTTGCCAGCGGGGAAAATTAGGGTCCCTGGAAGGAGGCCAAAGTTCGAAAAATGGGCATTGCACAATGTGCGATTGCCCTATTTTTTTTTTCTCCCATCATCGGATTCTGTCGTCTGCCCCTCTGGCCCCTATCCTCCACTTACTTCTACCAGCTAGACGACCCAACCGGGGTCACATAGGAGGGGGGGGCTGGACCCCCTCCTGCGGTTCCTGCCTGAGGTATTTTTATCGCGAGAAGGGTACAGCAATCCCTTCCCTCGCGACTTACGAAGTCGATTATGGTTTTCTAACAACGAGCTTTGCAACGCGTCGCTTTCATCCTAGACCAGGAATTATTTAGTGAGAAAAAACCTCACTCTGCCGGGACTCGAATCCATGACCTGGCCCTTAGAAGGCTGCGAGGTTACCCACTAGACCACCGGGGCGACCGGTCCTAATGTGTGTGTGTCGTTGGTACAACAGGTGGCCGCGCCTCCTTGTTGCTGTGATGTTGTTGGTCCTGCTTCCACCTTCACGTGTATTTCGCAGCCAACTCATTTGGTTAATCTTTGCGTGAAAGGAGGCAGACCGCTTGACCGAATAATCAAACGAAGGACCGTTGGTTGCTATCGACAGAGGACGGCGTTCTACAGCTGCAGCCCTCTTCCGCGTCAACAGGCCGTTCACGATCCCATCGATCTCCTTTTAACAGCATCTCCTTCAAATCGTTTTCCTCCTTCCTTCATGCGTTCCGTCATCACCGCCAACACTCCCGCAGGGACTCGCGGTGCTTCCCGTGCTCCTGTCCATGTGCGGGCCGAAGGGTACCCCTCCTCCGGTCGTTCGCCTCCCCAGACTGAACTCCTGGACACAGGACCAAGAAGACGGTTGGGGCGAGATGCACGATGACGACGACGCCCACTTCCCTTCGCCAAGCCACCAAGCCGACGACCAAGCCGGCGTGCACGGGGACAGCGGGGGTTACTACGAGTTGGGAGGCGGCAGGACGCCCAGGGGAGGAGGTGCCCTAGGCTGGAACCGGGAGCAGCGCTGCCACGGAGGCATAGGAGATGCCTGGGGGGGTGGTGACGCAGAGGAACGGTTTTTGCGAGATAATGGGGTCGCTGCTCTGTATCAAGCCGAGGAAGAAACGAAGGAAAGAGGTTCCATCCCGTCGGCGTAAGTCGCGCCGAACTGGTCGGTCTTGCATATTCAACGAAATTGATGCAGGCCGTAAATACTAGGTAGGAATCGTAAATAAATACGTAGGAGTAGATGAGCGATTATTAGGAACGACTTAAAACAGCATTGGCTTGTTAAAGGAACGAGATGTCGTCACGAAGGGTATCCCCGTGTTTTGCCCTGAGCAGTTTGGGTTGTCCGCCCGGAGCGACGATCGGCTGCGGGCCCGTCGCTTCGACTATAACAAGGACATGAGAGGTCACCAATTACCTCGAACGGTGTGTAGGACTGCATATCTGTGCGCGATCCATGTGATGCATTCCTCGACGACTACCTCTACCATGGTGATGCGAAGAGTGGTTACCCAAAACACGGGTGCTCGGTTGGCCCGGAGAAAACACGGCGCCGGTAGAGAGCCAGCTGTACCTCGCTCCAAGACTTGAGCGATTTGGAACTGAGTTCGGCCTAGAACTATCGTGTTGTAGGTTCATGTCCACTTGGGGACTTTTAGTTGCCTGTCAGGTGGTGCCCGTCGCGTTGGTGATACTGATTGTGATTTTTGTCTCGCGTAAGTGTTGTGATGTGCGCAACGTGTTGATGTGCCGACTTGTACTGTGAGGCTTGCTTGTGATCCGTAGGTAACTTGTGCGAGAGAGGCTGATGCGGCGGAGCACGCGAATTTCGTGTTATGAGAGTATCCCAAGCCGCTGCTGCCCTCGGACCTCGCGATGGGCTTGGTGATTCCGGAGGGCATCTCAACGTTGGCCTTGTGCCTCTTTGCGGAGGTGCTCACGAGCTTGTGATGGAAGATCTTCCCGGTTTCCGGGCTACAGCCGTCGAAAGCACCACAGTCTATCCACGCCAGAGTTGTGCGACCGCCTCTTCCAATTGAGAAAGAGATCTTGTGCGTGTTTGACTTGGACCAACCCACTGTCGATTTTGAATGGTGGCTGTCACGACCGAAACTGTCGTGCGGGGCCTCCTTTTATGGGGTCATGTGAGCAGCCTCTCTTCACGTGCTGGCGTTCGGGGCTGATCTTTCGAGCCCGCCACTTCCGCACTCCCCAGTATTACCGCAACGCTTTGTATTGTGGCACATATGCATACTATCTCGCTTTTGGCTCTGCATCAGCACACAACGCTGGCCCCGGTACTGATGTTGAGGCGACCTTGTCGACTCGTCCTGGCTCTCCTGTGTGGAGACGTACCACTGCAGTAGCGAGCGAGATGTGCCCAAGGAGGTCAACATGGTGTGGCAAACGAAGTCGGGCCCGGAAACAGAGTGCTTCAAGGTACTGTAATAGCCAGGACAACGCTGAACCACAACGGAACTAAGTCGTGTGCGATGCACATATAAATCGCCTCTACCTTCGCGATAAAGACGGGCGTCCCCACAGATGCTGCTTTGCCGCGTCAGTAGGCAGGACTGCCTTTGTGGGGGCGACGGGATGCTCGCAGGGCTTGTACAAACGCCGGAAACTGTAGGCCCAAATTATCGGGGACCCGAAGAAGATTACTCATATATCTTACACACAAGCACTCACTCTATTCTGTGCACACGGGAGTTTTTCGTCGGGAGGCCGTGAAACTCAATGAAATCTACGCTGCCTGTGCCTTGTTGGCATACCTAATGCTACCCCGCACGCTGACTGCTCACTGGAACAAGGGCCACGACCGTACAACAAACGAAAAATCTTTGAACTTGGCTCCCTGTCGCCATTTTCAAACACCGCTGGTATACACAAACCCAAAAGTTAATATCCCCGGAATGTTTGACGCACATTTCTATGAGACAGGCGCGCTGCGGCATGGCTTTGGAATGCTGCTGTGGAGCCCGGCAGCAGTAGCAGCAGCAACCGTAGACCCTGGCACCGGCAAGAGCTGTGGTGGTGGTGCCTCAGCCTCCGCTGTCATGCTGTTTGCAATCACCTGCTCGGTGCATCAGGCAAATAAGAAGACACAGCCATCGGCGGGGATAACCGTGATTCGCGTGCGGCAACAGGTTCACAAAAGGCTTGGCCGAGGCTGCTGTGGGGACGCAACCTCAGTACAGTAGTGCTCGATCGGATGGAATTTCGAACGGCACGGCTACTTCTGCACGTTACGCTACGCGATCCCATTGAGCTCCGCATCGTTTTTCGACGCTAATGATGAAGTGATGAAGTGATGAAGAAAGAACGGGACTACTATACTATTGTAATACTGTTCGAAACTGTCCAAGCTACAAAAAAGGTTCAGCTGTACATCCGCAGATTTGCAGGGAGAAAAAAAAACAGAAAGGCCAATGATAGCCGTTACCTCGAGAAGCCGCTCGTACCCCAGGAAAAGCAGAGCACTAGTAAGCACCGTGTGGAGGAGCTTCGCTCGCATGCCCTGGTACATTCCCCCAACCCCGTTTCGGCGACACACCGATACCTAAATCGAGTGGGTGGCCATGCGTGATGGGCGTAAATGTGAACAAGGGCCAGCGAAAGAGACAAGCACGAGGGTTTCTGCGGACAAATAGCGGCTTGTTTCCCTCGTCGTGCTGCACCACAGGTATTGCACAAACACACGCATCCACAATACGCCAGGAGATAATGAGCCCTCAATAGTGTACATGAATGGCGCTTGCTTTACGTGGTGTGCAAGACCTTGGCAAGGATGTCTTGGATCGGGAACAGCACGTTGGTAATCCATTTACTCCGGACTGGTGCGGTTGGTGCAGCTATCCTTGGGCATATCCGATTGCCTGCATTTGGTACCTTGCCTCAGTACCGACGTGGCTAGATTCATGATAAACCAACCACAGGTATACACGTATTTTCAGATCAACTTGATGGTGGGCGTGAGAAATGACTCGCGACAGCTCCGATGGGTTGAATCGTACTCACCAGGATATCCACAGTAGAGGACCAGCAAGTCAGCAACTGCCAAGCAACCCCGCTGCGTAAGCCCCCCCTTGCACCACCTGGAGGTGATGAATCGTCCTGCTCATTACATTGCCCCTGCCAATGGCCCTTTGACGTCACAACACACGCAGGAAAAGAGATAAAGCCAGAATCCAAAGAGGCGACAAAATGTGGGTTCATCGTGCTTTAAAAGCTGGGGATCGGCGGAGGTCGGGGGGAGGGGAGGGCCGGCTGCCAAAACAACCAAAAGAAACTGTCGCTCCTGTGCACTTATTGTGGGTCGCCCCACAGGCTAACTTTTAACCGATCTCAGCACGACCACTTTCCTAACGTGGAAGCCGGGCATTGCATAACAGAAAATAGCACCTCCCGTGGCCTTGGCAACGAGCTATCGTACATATGTGCCTTTGGCATTCATAAGCTACGATGAGTTAATCCTACTAAAAAACTGAACCAGGTACATGCTTCACAACGTCGACGGTCATGTATCTTTGAGGCGGATTTCCGCCGGGATATATATCCTTGGTGGCTTACCCCCCCCCGAGCTGCCCGACCAGCTCGCAGCTTCGCCTGGGCCAACTGTAACGGATACGTGACCAGTGTCGAGATTGTCTTCGCCGTGGCACCCAACAAAAACGCCTCGTGGCTCCGCAAACCCACTGACGGCCTGCCCGCACTCCCGCGGCTGCCACCGCCAGCGAGAGATCGGGGATCAGGTGGTTGTGCAATTATCCTCCGTGCGTCCCCGTTCCGGTGGCCGTGACGCCGGCCCAAAGCTTGCTTGAGCGTCTCGTACACGACGAATTGGATGATGGGATTCGAAACCAGAACGAGGGATGGGGCTGTGCCAGACCAGAGTCCTGCTAGGCCCTCGTGGCTGACGAGTTGAGCGAGATGGTGTTGCAGGGTCCGGTTTGGGATAACGTTACGGGAATTGATGTTAGGAGAGGGGTGGGTCCACGTCGTTGCAGGTGGCGGTGGTGCCAAAATGGCCGCCGCGCGATGGTTGGAATGTTGAAAAAGTCCGCCCGGGTGACATCGGGCAGGGAACGTGTTTGAAGCCGGCGGAAATGAAGGCAAGTGGCGAAGGTTCAGCAGTCAAAATGATTGCCCGCGTCGGGTGTGTGTGAAGGGGTGCGCGTTTGTGATGAATGCAAGATTGGCCGTAAATAAATGCCGCTGGTTGGGTACCGACAACAATGAGTTCTTCTTGGGCGATGAGCTCATCTGTCCATCCACGAGAAATCACGTGTGTGCGTATCCACCTCTCGTGGGAGGATCGAATCAACTTTCTCCTCAGACAGCTCAATATTTTCTTATGCGAAAAAAGTTACCGGGTGAGGACCACGTGATTTCCGCCGGGCAAAGCTTCGTGTAAGAAACGTTGGAGCGGTTCGGGTAAACATCAAGCTCTCGTGACAACGATACGTGAAGATATGCTTTCCAATCATTCGAGAAGAAAAAATATCCACTCGCTCAATTGCAAACCTCACCGTCCAATGGACCCAAGGGTGGAAAAGAGCCCTCCCACACCATTCCCGGCCTTGATTCGAAGGTTGGAAACCCAAAGCGGCGTCGTCGCCAAGACGTTAATGACTCCTGCAATCGTCGACGCGACCACGCTCTCAAGCGGGGTTAGCGCTCCCCCACCCTCTCCTCTAGCCCCCCCGGCAAAAGGTTTTGCGGCACCACCCGCCCGTACGCCTCGAGCCCTCAGAAGGCGTCGTCTCGACAGCAAGGCCGCCTGTGATGAAAACGGTGTACATTTAAGGGAAGATCGCTCGTTTCCGCGGGTTGCGTGCACCTTCACTATTTAGGGGAGGTTGTAGACATCTTGATAAGAATATTTGGATCCGGGTGGCTAGACCAGGTACTCACTCTTTAGGCGCGGGGGGGAACGCATGCACCAAAACGACTTGCTCCAGAGGGGGCAGGCGGTCCTTCGTTGCGTTCGTCTTCTACGCCTCAGCCCCCTCAACGCCGCATTGCAGGCAGTGTTTCCTGTGGCCTGGGCCGACTGCGCCTTTTTCCGGCACGTGATGGCAACACCCAACCAGCGGAAAGAGCCAGCACGCATGTCTTTCTCGCCGCCCCGCCCTTTTGAATGCACCATGGACTCTGGGGCCATCAACTATGCAAACGTTCCCTTTGTAGCACCGTTTCGCAAGCGCGTACCATTCGTCCACCGCACCTTCATGCCTGTGAAACAGTAGAAGTACACGAAGTTCGAAACGCCCATGGTGATGAGGACCGGCACCATCCCTCGCCAAAGCCCCGCCCTCCCGTGCCTCCGCACCAGGCGCGACAACGCGCCTAGCACGCCCGCTCCTCCCGGAGCAGAGCACTCCTTGGCCAAGTCATCGTCAACCTAAAAATCAACAGAGACACGAGGAATATTTGATCGGATCCTGCACCCTTTTTGAATTTCTCTTGAAAATTTTGTGCTTCCCCGACGACCACGTATCCCAACATCGGTCCCGCAGTTGGGGTCCCTCTATTGGGTGGGTGGTCGGTATTGGACTGATGGGATCTCTTGGGGCGGATAGTATAAGCTTTATTGAAGCTTCTGCACGAAAACCTCGCTCCGTGGGGGTATCTATGTACAGTAAGGGGTGTCAAAGCGGAAAATTTCCTGTAGGAAAAAATTCGAAAAAGCGTCCTCGGATCTTGCTGATGGAAAATCGACCAACCAATGAAATTGCACGGAACCGTCGGAACCTCCCGAAAAGACCCTCTGACGCATACGCGCGAGGGCGCGGCTCGCCTGTGTGCTTTGCGCCCTGCTATGGGGCACAGCACAACACCATTGCGCGGTCCCACTCTAGAACACATGCCTCATGACACACCCGAGCAGCAGCCGGGCGGTGAAGCCACGCAGACACCTGCCGCCGCCGCTGCTGCTGCTGAAAAAAACAGCAGCAGCAGCAGCAGCGGCGGCGGCGGCGGCAGCGAGGTTGAGCCTGTCTCTCTTCCACAATTTTCTTACTTTTGACCAACTCCCCCTTCGTTTCCTCCAGCATTCTCTCTACGATGGTGAGGCTGCCGCGTTCGATTGCGCGCCGCGTGTTATCTTCTGCTGACGCGGCAACCATACACTGCCCCGTCCTCTCTTCAAACTTCGTTTTGTTTTGATTCAGCTTTCGAGCAGCGCGCCTCCTGCCGCCGAACGGCGCGGATCTCAATTTTTTTTTTCGGACGGTCTGCTGGTGTGGGCGCTGCAGCCGCACTGGAGGGGCCGTTTTCAGACATGTAGATCTCGTGGTTGGCTGATGCGATTCGGATGCGGTTTGTTGTGTGGTATAGCTGTAAACCCATGGTAGAGAGCTGTAAGATCGCTTTTTCGAGAGGAGCAAAGGTCGCCTTGGGCGTGGAGCAAAGAGCCTAAAAAAACATGTTTTTTTGGTGTTGTTCGTCCGCCCTTTGACTTCAAGAGAATCCAACCCTACAGCAGTCACCTCTATTGGACCTGTGTCCAGGGGTGCGTAACGCATGAAGAGCCATGCTGCTGTGTGGACGCAGAGCTACCTGTACAAACAAATTCACTTGATGTATACTTTATTCAGTATTAACAGCGGGATTCTCAAGAACCAAAAAAAGAACCAAATCCGCGTGCCCCCCTCAAATTTTGCCGAATGGACCGGACGTTTTTTTGGTCCCAAATTCCGCCGCTTTAACACCCTTAACTGTATATATCGAATGTATTTGGCCATATGTCATACACCGCATGTATCGTATCAAATTTGTAATCGATCTTGCCAACGATCTTGTAGGATATTTCGATATTTCCATACGGTCCATATATGTCAACACATTCGCTACGTGTACGAAAAGCGCATGGTATGCATACATCTGCTGTAGCATACAACTGGTTTATGTAGGCATAGATGTTTCAAAGTTCAGAACGAAGTTGCGGTTCGAACCGCGAACCGCTCCTTCGGGCATCATAACAATCTGATTAACTACATCCAAGTCATTGGTCACTTGACTTGATAGAGCCGATGCTCAGCTGCTGATGTGTTCGCCTGCCCTCTTTGGAGGGACAACATCGACCCCACCCTCGCTCTTGCCCAAGATTCAAATAACGCAAGGGTTGTACAGAGTAGACTTGGGCTTGAAAATACGTAACACTTGTACAAACAACACTCGAGAGGGACGACAGCAAACCAAAAAGAACTCTTGCAGTCGTACATCAGATGTCATAGCGTCGGCCAGCAACCCCACTGCACTTCACATTAATCCAGCAGTAGGTCAACACTTCCTTGAACATGCTATATACACAGCAGTACAAAAGGCTAGAGGCCCCCCTTCGATCGCACCACCATATCGTTCCGCACCTACCGACGCATGTCTGTCTCCGCGCATTTTGTGCATTTTTCTGCATAATGGTTTCTTCGCCCGCCGCGGTGTGTCGCGTGGGTGCCGTATCAACGAGCTCTCGCAGTCTTCACTCCTCCCCCCAACCGACAAACCCTTGTACACATACTTTTCAGAGCGCGTCAGCTCAGCAAAGTTAGGGCACTCAGCCAGGAGACCGCACCTACCTGTAGAATAGCCCTCACTTGGTCCAACGGGTACAGCAAGGCCATGGCAACAACGGCACCCACAGCCCCCGACAACGCATGGGCGAGAGGCGGAGGGGATGCGACGGCATGTGCACCCCTCGATGGCAATCCGGCAGGGCCCATCCGACCCTCACGAGATATTGCTGCCCACTGCTGTGCGCAGTCGCACTGCTGCTGCTGCTGCCATGAAAAGCCAAAGCTCCGTGGTGCTTCGCGGTTCGCGGTACGGCATAGGTTCGGTCTTGAACCAAAGGCCGCAATGGAAAACCAGGGGTTGATATTGATATGTCCCCTGGTAGAGCCAGTCGATGTCATTGCACATGATGCGTGCTGCAGGCACTACACCCACCCACAGGCATGTCGGCGCTTCATCTGTCAGCGTACGAGGGAGATGCGAACCTTGTGCGAGGGAGGATTGAACTAGGACAAGATCCTAACGCGAAAGACGAGGTGGGTTTTAGTTGGTACCTCCATCTACTCTGCCTATGCGTTGTGATTTCTATCTTCAGATGCGTGTATCTCCGCCCCAGTCTCCCTTGACCATGTAGTTCTGTGATGCCACCCTAGAGTGGTGCGAGCGGAATTTCAAACTTTCTTTTGTGTGTCATCGACACTCCCCATACCAACAGCAATGCGATGGACGACGCGGCGCCATGCCAACCATCACGCGCGGCTCCGGTAGAACAAAGTTGGACAGGCACGCAGAGGGATACGGAGGAAACGCTACGAGGAGCGGACAGGGAGGTCCACAACAATAGCTTGTCTAGCGGGCGACGGTTGCCGTAACCCACAGCAACTGCATGATCCCCGAGTCATCAGTGAAGGGGGACAGCAATGCAGTCGCAAAGCTACAGACTGACACGAACAGGAGTTGACCCGCCCTCCGGACCTGTGTTCCTGTCTGGGGGGTGAAGACGAGTTCGCGAGGCGTTGTTGTTGCGCCCATACCATCAGGGCAGTCTCTCAGTTATTGTATTCACATTTTTCCAAGAACTGAAACGAGAACCTACTGTATAGGCCTCGCTGGCGGGAGCGCTTGGCCCTCGGCCCTTGATACCAGTAGCGGTGGTGAGGCCTGTAGCTCAAGAGGTGCATGCTGTGCTGTGGCAAACAAGTCCTCGTTGCAGAGCTGCGCAATGTAGGAGATCACTCGAACGTGCAGTAGAGACCAATTACCAGGTGTTACAGCCATCTCTTAGTGTGGACGATCATCTCGTGTATGTACGCTGTGTTAGAGGGACTGTTCTGCTATATGTGTACTGCGTACCTCACGAAGGGCGCCTAGAATAGACCGCAGAGACTGGAAACTGGGCATGCTCCGGAAGTGTGCATGCAGACGATCAGATCTACTGGTAGACAGAGCCAACGGGTTAAGAGACGGTCGAGTTTGTTCAAGGCCCGGTTGATTTTGCCACCACTAACGTTGCAGGTGTTGACAGAGGTTGCACTAGAATGCGAGTTCCAACCCCTTTCTTCCAGGACAACTAGTCTAGGCCACCAAAGAGTTGTTGCTAGTGATCGTTGCATTTTCGTTTTTTTCGTCATATTTTTGCATCCGTTCGTCCTGACAGGACGGACGAACCCCCCTGCATTGGGCTGCCGCGGGAGGACATCAGGCTTTGGTAGAGTACTTGGTGAGTGGCATAGGAACAGCCCCATTTCCCCATGTTCTCACACCGAGCTGCGAACGACGACAGGAAATTTCCACCGGGGGGTAGCACAAATGGATGTGTTGAGCTTGGCGAAAACAGAACGTCCGCTACCCGCCGACGACAAAGTGTTTCGCGCATGGTCTAGCCGTCAGGGATCCGGGAATAGAACTACACTGACCGAGGAGGGAATACGACCTGTCTCCACATGTGTCGTCAGCACAAGTCTTTCGCTTTGTTGCTTTTCGTCACCGCGACCCTGTTCTCCCCACGCCCGCAGAGCATTAAACATCCAAGAGAGTTTGATGTGAAAGAGACAGGTGGATATACGTGATCCTCCGCTGACGCTTGGGGCTATTGCATTTTCGACAACCTCGAATGATCTGACGATGTGCAATTCGTTCTTGTGGAATCATCCCGAACATTTCGCCGCTACCGCTCAAGACGCTGAGCATAACAGTACGAAGTCCCGGGTGGTACGGGCAGCGCAGTTTAGATGGCATTACGACCTGTATTATGGTGCGACCGGCAGTTTTTTTTTGGCGAAGCTCTTGAGATGACTGCCCAAATTGAGCATTGACATACATGCGCACAGCTGTGGAAGCCTCATACAGCAGCGCTCCCCTCCTCGTGTGTTCAAGGCCGGGCTCCCAGGGGCCTTGGTCAACACCCAGGATGAAGACGGGCTGTCACCCTTAGCGAGCGCTGTGGCTGCCAACAAGATTGTCGTAGCCGCCTTCCTGCTCGGGAAGTGAGTTGCTCTTCGGAGGGCGTTGAAAAATCATAGCATGTGCCGGTACAACCTCTTTGCTCCTTGACGTTTCGCTCCCCTGGAGGTGTTGTTACTCCCCAACATTTATGTGCATCCGCGCTTGGTCGGAGTTTTATTTTTCTTGTTGCGCTCGGCTTTTCGTGCACTACACTAGAGATTGGTGGCTTGGGTCTCCGCACTGTTGAGGATTTGAGGTGAAATCATGCTGCAGTCCTACTGGTCGCCCGACTGGTCCAGTTGGTAATTACGGTACAGCGCAGCATCTTGGTATCTATAAGACAGAAAGAAAGAACGAATGCAATATGTTTTTTTCTGAAAGGGATGACAATATGGCCGGCGGCGGTACCCAATTCAACACGCTTGGTTTTTGATCTCGACGTCAGTTTGCCGGACGCCCGTTGGCCACCGTGACCATCTACGATGGCAGTGAGATCTAGGCTTCGGCGCTGTGCTCTTGAATATCATGATTTTACGCCGCATCTCTGTCCCCCTCATGTGCTGCTCCGCTCCATTCTCCTACCCTTTCGGTATGCATAAACCACGTAGGAGCGTTTTTTTTTTTGTAAGAGAACAACGCCAACATCAATTCGTTCCCACTGTTGTCTATTCTCACCTGCCATGTCGCCTACCACGCTTCAGGGGGGCCGACCCCAAGGCTAGGACAAATTCAGGGCAAGCTGTTCTACACTTCCATAAAGCCCGTCCGGAGGTCATACGTCTCTTACTCCCATACCTTTCGATTGCCGATGTCAACGCTCAGGTATGGCCAACCAAACACATCTACAAGGCTGTGTCATTCGCCTAGGATGGATTCACCCACCCCCTCCGAACCATCCTCCCCCCCGGTGTTTGCCATCGGGGTTGGGCTTTCGTCGCTTGGCAGCGATGTTGTATAACAAGGCGATCACTTCGTGAACTCGTAAACCAGGATGACCGCTTTTTATTTTTCATTTTTTTTTTTGCGGTAACCATGAATCGTGGTCGAGTAGATTATGTTGTGCGGGGTCGAAAACCCTAACTCCGCGCAGAGGGGATAATCGCACCACGTTGTGTGAAATTGGTGAAGCACCCTCGAGGCAGTTTCACAGTGCTTACAACTGTCTCTGGAAGTGAAGCACCAGAAAACAAATAAAGTCATGCGCAGCTGTCATCCGTATGCAAGGAAGTAAGCACAAGATGCCGAACACCCTTAGCAGGATGCAGCGCACCCTTCATGCGACTTGCCGAAAACCTCAGGGCGCTTCGCGCTTGGTGATGTGATATCCTGGTCCCGTGAGAACCCGTCGTGCTCCGTCCCGGCGTTGTAGGGATGAGAGGTCAATTGTCCTCCGACTACGGCATGCACGGCTACGAGTACATCCATTTCGCACAGTTTTCCAAGTCTCCCGTGCGTCCGATAACCGGGCTTTGCCTTGGTCCTCCAAAATCCGTGGACGCTCAGGCCACGGTAGCTGCTTGCGTTGACTTTGCGCATCGCAGGAATGTGCACCAGTCCATCCGTCGGATGTGCGAGCACGTCGTGCTTCATATACAGGCACATAATGGTGGGAATTCAAGGCTAAATGCCCCAGGACATGGCAGCGCTTTCACAAGCCCCACGGGGATATACGTGTGTGTGGATGTACGAAATCAAAGACACACGGGATTATATTTGGATGCGGTCATTCCGATGGCTCTCAGGCGCTCTGCTCCTCTTGGTCCTCATTGACCGTGTTGATAGACGTGTGAGTGTTCTTCGTGGGGGGTACGCCATTGGGAACGGGGAAATACTCGCGTTTCAGCAAAGCCGCCGGGGAACTGGCTGCTGGCTGTTTTGCCCGACCAGTTTGCGCCCTCCGCTCGCTGGTGAGGAAAAATCTCATTCGAAATCATTGTCTTCGTCGTTCGGCGTGCGAAGGTCACCGTTTGTATCACAATACCACCCACAAAAGTGTCACGTGATGATTGACATTGATCGCTGCCAACGATCAGGACAAGTGGGGGAATACGCCACTTCATCGCTGTATCTGCGGGGAGAGCCAAGACCATCTTGGTAAGCAAGCATTCTACAACGGTGGATTCGTATCCCAAGCAATTCTGTGAGCGAACGTCATTCGCGATGCAGCAATTTGGGAGTGAAGCGCGACACCCAGGATCGTAGATTGGCTGTATCGTATGCGGCAGGCAGCAGAGCGAATTCTATTCTGCTGCCAAACCGCCAGTCCTCGCTAGTCGATGCTCGTTGGATTCTGATACGGTGGCTTTTCGGAGAGGAATGCAGGCGTGATGTAGTGGACAACCATGCCTCCTCGGATGTCGTGGCCAAACCATTTTCTTGTTGGCACCGACCATTTGCTTCTGAATCCCCAACACTGCTCTGCCCTGTTCCACGTACCATATTACGAAACGTGCCGCTCGGCTCTCCTGTATATCGTGATGACGAAACCGTTGGCGGGTTCGGACGCCTCGTCCGTGTGCAATTGTGGCGAACCATACCCTGCGCTATGCTTTGCTTTAGATGCACTCGACTTGCTGCTGGAGGCCGGAGGCAGGGTGAGTGAATTGTACGTCGCCGCAATGACCCTAACCCGTTCTACTGCTGGAACAGTTACCGTGCTTGTTCGCGAGGATAGTCGTGACTGGCGATCGGTACCTTTTTGAGGACACTCTCTCCCCCGAAAACTGTCAAAGAACCGCTCGGTACAGAGTCATGTGTGGGCCTTCATTTGGGGTGACTGGCATACCGTACACGTCAGGAAATGTTATGTAATGTTTTCTTTTTGTGGCGACGTGCAGTTAGTTTCCGAACCACAGATGCTTGCGTAAAATTCGGGTTCTAGAGTCAGACAGCGGCCGCCCATCTCTCGAAGGCCGAAAGTGGTTCTGGTTCCCCAGGTTGCCGTGAGTCGGATCCTTTCGTCAACACTGTCGAAACAGAAACGCCACATCACTAAACCCTACCGCTCGTTGTTCCCTTCTCCACATATGGTCAGCCTAACACTGGGGACAACACAGGAAATACCCCGTTGCATCGCGCGACAGAGGAAGGACTGAAGAAGCTTGCCAGGCGCCTGATAGAGGCGGGCGCTGATGCTTCGCAGCTGAACAAGGAGGGCGAAAAAGCGGCTCCCTGACGCGTCTCATTTTGCGTTTTCTGAAGGAGGCGCCAAGAGGCGAGGGAGTGAAGCACTCCTTCGTTCCTCGCGTCAGTCAGCTGGGTAGACACAGGCAAACATGGCGTCCGCTTCGTGGAGCGTGACGGTAGCTGTTGAATTTCCCCTGGAGATGTGCTTGGTTTGAGGAAAAAGCCAGCCTGTGGTCTGCTCGTGTTCTTCCCTTGTAGAAGGATCGGTGTCCACGGCATGTGTGTTGCAGACCACGAGGTTTCGGGCAGAGCGCTGACGTGCATCGGGCTTGGATGCTGCCATGTTCGGCTTGTGGTGAGTTTTATGCCATGCGTTTCTTCCAAGCAGCCGTTCCGACATGTGCTCGACAAGTCAAAGCACAATCGGTGTTTGGACGTGTTCGATTGGTCTCTCCTCGCGGCTGTGCAAGTACCGCTGACGTTCTCACGTACCGGTACACATCGACGAACTTTTCCATCTTCGCACAATTCTCAACCCGAACTCGTTCCCATGGTATCCCATCAGAACCTATTGGAGGGCTGCTGGAATGTGTCTTGCGCTCATGAGTAAGCAGATAGCTTCGTTGCGGAAGCTGTGCCGCCAAAAGCTCTGGAGTAGGTCGGCTTGGGCGGGAGGATCTATGGAAGACATTGAGGAAGTCGTGTTGTTCGACGGCCTCAAAGTGACGTCGGTTGCAGCCGTGCCTGTGGCATGCTGTCGGTTGCTGTATCATCCAACCAACGAAGCTGTTTGGTCGGATTCCTTCAATCGCTTTCGTTTATTCAACGGCATCTCAGGAGTCGAATGGCGGAATTCCCCCAAAGCAGTTTGAGTTGAGTGAGGTCTTCCCAAATCGTGATGAAGTCGAGTGGCCAAACTCTGTGCAAAGTCTGACTCGTTCTGCGGAAGATAAACCATCAATATTCTGACTTTGAGGCGCACCACCATCTAAAATTGTGCGCATGGTGGTTAAAAAAATCTGTCCCTGGTACTGCTTCCATATAGGCATCTCAACACGCTACGAGGCAATCGGCATCGTCTTTTGACCGCCTTAGCTCCGGGACTTCGCGCGGTCAACAGCGCGATGTCTTTAATGTCAGTGATAGGCTAGTAGGAAACAACTAACTGATAGATTGTAGCCTTGTTCCTGCTAAAGATGAGGCAGCAATTACGACTCTGGAAGGGTAATTACCGGACCAACACCGCAGAGGAGCTCTTGGTCCGGATCGGAGCACTCTTAGTTGGAGGGGGCAAATCGTAGGATCGTCAGACACTTCGAATGGCGGTTGAAAATTGGAGCGAAAAAAAAAACTGCAGTGCAATATCGTCGATGTAAGACGTCAAGAAACGCTTTGCGAGCAGAAGGTTAGCTCAGCGACCCGACCTACAAGCGTCGGAGAGTATCAATGGGGCTTCCCTCCTTCAAGCTGTGACCAAAACTCGTGACGCAAGTCATTCAAGGATGGTGTTAAGCGCCAGAGCTTGTACCCTATGTTGCACCGGGTCCACAGTCGCGATGCCATATCCAGTCTCCTCTAGTTGTGTCTTTAGGCGGGCAGGGTCAAGCCAGCCATTTCCAAAAGCTTCTGAAAGATGACAACCCCGGCAAACCCAGCAATACCTGACACATTCACGTTTGCATGGTGAAGCAGCAAGATAGAGGTGATGTTTCTCATCGTCTACACGCATCAAAATGCCGTGGAAGTCATCGTACACGCTATCATCAACATGGAGTATGACGGAAACATCTAGGGCTAGAGATTGGCAGCACCTTCAAATTACTGGCCGTCTTGTCGAATGTGTTCCTCATCATGGAGATCACTCTCGGGGATATTTTCTAGCAGCCGTAATCCAAAATTGCAATTAAACAATACATGAAGAGATTACCATCATCACGGCGCACGCACCAAACAGCAACACCCACTCGGTCCAGCCCCGAAAGGCATGAAAATAGCACACCAGGATGTCACGCCCACCTGCAAGGGTCGCTTTCCCTCCTGGAACGAGCGGCAGTGTCGCGATCGTGCTGTCTCCGCCATATCGTTGCCTCCACGCCATAGCGGCTGGTAGCACTCCGCACAACAAGGATATCCCGAAGGTCCCCGCGGTGTCGAGGGCGGCGAAGAAGATGTCCGGATCCGTCACGGCCACGCCCAGGGGCGGGAGCAATATGGCGCCGTATAATGGAAGCTCCCTTGAAGTTTTGGCCGTTTCGGAATTGTTGTAAATGGGAGGATCACCAACAGTGTGGCACTCGGTCGTTAAACGCTGCAGAGGCCAGCGGGTTTGGTGGCTTTTGCTCGTTCGGCGGGAACGAGATCGTGCCTCGCGCCGATGTCTACAATTCGGCGGCGTTCGCGTTTCCCTGGGTGTGCCATTTCATGGAGAACCCATCTGCGGCAGCACCTCTGCGCATCATGCTCTATGTGCATATCGCATGCGGTGTCGGTGTATGCACCGCATCCAAGGGGGGGCTAAGAGGTTTCGACTGCCGTTCGTTGGACACCCTGTCGTTTGCCTCTACTGGTACTTCATTCTCAACTCTGCCGGATTTCATTGGTCGTTGACACGAAAAGGTCTCCCATGACAGCAAGGAGACCACGAGCGACAACTCACTTGGAAGTGTCCCCGGGAGGGATCTTGAGCACGTCCGTGAAGAAGTCCAGCAGTCCCACGATGAAACCTAGCGCCCAGAAATCGGAGATACATCACGAAATAAATGACACGTGGCGCATTGCTCTTGATGCAAAGCGGTTGGCATCGTCGTTGTGGGTGTTGAAATTCCTACTCGGTTATTTCTTTTGCCGGAATCAGTGCAGATCCTTGCATGATGGTCTACGATTCAGACTGGTCAGGTCAACGTTAGCAACAGTCGTGGCGACGCCGAACAAGATAACTGCACAAAAAATACCTCAAGACAACCACGTGGTGACCTTCGGTACAGTACACTTGCCCGGCTCCTGGATTGCGCCATGGCTCCTAAAACTGACAAATACGCGCCGCCGGAACACCATGCTTGGAAAGCTATAGTGACATATGGACACCGCCTACTAACGAAACAACAACAAAAAAAAGATATCATGCTAGACTCAGTCGACCTCATTGTACACCGGCACCTTAAAAAAAAATATGGCTTGACAACATTACCTATGAAAGATGTAATGATGGCGACTTCGGAGAAAACTGATATCAAGGGACCAATAAGTGCTCCAGCGCCCTCCGTGCTGCCGGCGTTTGCTCGCAAAGCCTGACGCCCTCCCCCCCCAAAAGCATTGTTGCAATGTCGAAACGGAGATGACGTAGGGACATCAGGTTGACAGCAATCGACAGTGGGGTATGACACACCTCACGTGTTGTGGAAAAATACAAGGAACTTTCTCGACATGAACCTTGTCTTGACCGCTGAGAGGGTGCAGCGTACTAAAGTATATTCTACTGAAAAATGCCCGTTCATTTCGAAGAACATTGCACTTTTCAAGCGTTTATCGCGCTTGGCACCTGCAGAGGGTCGAAAACGCCGCCGGCTGCCTCGGCAACCAGACCGGCATCCTTCGACACGCTCCCCAAGATCACACAATTCCAGGCGATGAACATGAGGAGTGGGGCCAGTGACCCTCCGATCACTGCCTTCCGAATCTTGTCGACGTCCCCTAATGAGCAAAAATCAGCGATCGAGGAACAGCGCGTTAATCGAGAGGGTTGAGAATGTCGTTGCCAATATTGAGACTACCAGGTGCAGCAGAGATCTTTGCCTACGTCTCCGTCACCAGTAACGCCATAGTGCAATGTTAAAGAATGCCTTGCTTTTTCCATCATCGCCTTGCGAATTTTGTCCATGTCTACTACCCGCAAAAAAAGGAAGGCTCCAAGCATTCGCCGTTTGCGGTTTGGTTGAACACTTGGATAACATTCGGCAGTGTCGCATGGGGGTGGCATGAGTTTGGGAGCCTGGTTCAGAAATCCAATATCGGGGAGTATGAGGAGTTTTTTGAAAACCTCCGTTTCGGATAGTGTTCGTGCCGGTATTGTGAGCCCGCGGTGTTGCCTAATCCAATAATGCACACGCAAGCCGTTCGTTCATTCCCCAGCCTCACTTTCGAGTGTCCTCTCACGACAGCAACGGTATGGGTGTGAGACAGACACCGCGACATGAAGCGTGCAGAGAGGCTTGGTCAAGCGAGAAGAGGCGGCCACGACAGTCTATGAGACTCGCTCCAAAGAGTGGTTTCGAACACCTCGGGGACGAAAAACGTGCATCATCTGTTGCGAACGCCAGCATGGTTAAGTACCCAAGAAAATTACAGATGCCTGCACTATCGTTGCGTAATACTGCCGAGTAGAACGTGGAGGGCTGGGCGAAACCCACATTTTTTTTCGGACGTGTCATACTCCTATGGCGTTCGCGCGTCATCAAAACGTGTCCGCATTACATACGACCACTGGAATAGAAATAATCAACACTGCATCGAACAACACGCAACCGAAACGTGAAAAAAGGCAAGTCTCATCACTTTAGCGGACCGCCTGAGGGGGCATTGACGAGTGGAGACCGTCGGCGTCTGTGCATACAGATACACACGTACATCGCTTGATTAGATTTCCCATGGAAGGGTGCTTTGTCGGTTTTGTTCTTCGCATCTTCTCACCTTCGAGCTGGGACGTGACGACCGGAATAACGTTGTGGAACACCATGGCGATGAACAGCACAGGCACTGTGGAGGGCAGCTTGCTCCAGTCTTGTTCGGCGATGTAGTTCATCTGGACGCCCCCGCTTCCCACCCCCACTAAGCAAACGAACGATAATAGCACCACTACAACCAAGACACTGGATCGCGAAGAACACAGACGTCAAGTGGGGTTAGTGGTGAATTTTTTAACGAAACGGATTTACTTACTGTAGCTGAAAAAATCGCACAAAGAAACTCGAAATTCGATGCTGCTTCGGAGTTGTGTATTTCCGTGAAGGGGACAGGCAGGCCGAGGGAAGGAGGGACACGCCAAGGGAGATAAATAACAGGAGACTAGAGAACTACAAATATAATACAACAAAACACATGGGATTTGCCGAGAGGGACGGATCCACAGGAGGTGCACACACGGAAAGAGAAGAAAAGGGACAAATATGGGGAGAGAGCGACAAAAACGTTGGGTGAGCAACAAGGGATGGGTACAGTAGTATTGTGCACAATACTATTAAGTATATCACACCCACAACAGGTCGTGCAAAGGTGCGGTATGTCCAGGCCCACACGTCACACGCATCAGGGACACAACTCACACCTGTTGACAGATGCCACGAATTCCTCGCTGAAGAATAGCACCAAGCCACCGAGGGCAAGGCAGAAAGCCACAGGACCAGCCCACTCGGGCAATGCCGCTATGCCTGACCTTGAAGGCGTCGAGACGGGACAAAGACAGTAACCGAAAAAATGACAAACAGGGTGGGTAAGACGAACAAGGTGGCATACGATGTGTTTCACGCCCGTAAAGCTTCCATTTACAAAGGACGTCTTACAATCAAGACCAGTAACCAACTGATCCGTGAAAAACACAAATCAGTGTTGCAACCAACTTCACGAACCGCTCGGATCCTCATTCCACTCCTGACCCCGGCCACCAAACATGAAGCCTGGGCCAAGGCGCCAACATGCATCCGTGGCTCCATGGAAACCCAACATTGATAGTCACCACCCATTTTACGCACACGCTGGGGTAAAATACCCTCGCGAAACTTAGAACCCCACACACTTACCCCGCGGTTGCGAACACACTGTTGAAGCTCTCGACGAGAAGCTCACCCCCCTGCGCCATATAGGCCACAAGCAACGAGTAGTGGATGAAGACGTACACGAGGCCAGTGAACCTTGCGCCGCCCTTCCCCAAAGCCTGTCACGCAGTGCGAGCATGCCGACCGAGCCCCCAGCAGGCAACCAGACATTCAACCAGACAGAGAGGTTGACAGACGCACAAAATTAGGACAGGCCCTTCGTTGAGCACCATTGGGCAATAGCAGCCAGGTCTACCGAGGCAGCGGGAAGGAGAGAGGCCTAACATCTCATAACAGGAACCCACGCGTAGCGCCGGTAGCAAGTGCGATGCCATCGATATTATTACCTGCTCTGCAAGGGCAATCAATCCCACTCCAGGCGTGCCCTGCGAGCAGATGACGTTCACGTTCACCTCCGCAATTAGCAACGCCGTGCCCACCATGTACACCCACCTGTCGACGGTGTCGGAAAGCATGTATCAGTCATCATTCGCAGATCGGATCCAGTGGGTGTATGTGCATCTCATTGTTTTTCGGGTCATTGAACTCTAGGGGGCAAGTTCATTCTTGACGCGCCAGCCGAGGCATGTGTGTGTGTGCTTTTATTATTAGCATCGACCGCGCTTGTGTGTGTGTGTGTGTTTTCGTCCTGTTTACTGTGGCAAGGGTACTCCCATTTTTCCACAGGTCCGTTCTGTAGGGTACTGATACTTCTGTAGGGTACTGGGAGAGTTACAGAGCTGTTTGTGAAATCTCTGTAGGGTACTGGGCGAGTACCGAACGTTCTGTGTATTCTCTGTAGGGTACTGGGAGAGTACCGAACATTCTGTAAAATCTCGGTAGATACTGGGGAGAGTACCGAACTATCTGTGAAATCTCTGTAGGGTACTTAGGTCTCACAGAACTCCTCTGTATGGTACACAAACAACGTACCTACAGACGAACCCGGTACTTACCCCGATAGTAGCAGCGTCACAGGACATCACGTCCTGCACCGCACAAAAGGACGTCTGCACCGCATGAAACACAATACTGATATTATACTCCGAGATCAACGTGGCTCCGTGCATTCTGATTCTACCCCACCCTACAGCGGCGCCACCATTGGTCTTCCTCATCAACTATAATTAATGAAGCTGACACGAAAAAAAAAAACAGTTCGACTACACCTGACCTGCGGTTGCCTTGGCGCCTCCTCCACTCAGAGGTACAGCAATCAAAACCGCGAAGAACGACAACAACAGAATCAACAATCAACCGCCGTAGCTACGCAGCACTAAGCCTCCGTTGTTGTCATTTGGAGCGAAAACGCAGTGCACCAAAGCAAAACACAAAACACGTACGGCTGTTTCTGTTTCACCCTCGCCTCCTCCACCCCCAACTGCTGTACTTTGCGCCGGGGAGACGCTGCTGCTGAGGTCTGCACTCTCGCTCATGTTCCTCTCAAGCTATATGACCGAAAGGAGTTCTGTGGAGGTACCTAGTTCTAGTTCTGTGATCGCCTTCAAGCTTTTTGTGGCTGTGGGGCAGGTGGGGTCTTCGGCGCAATCCTGACGTCATACCTCCGAGGGTACTACTGTACAGAACTTTTCGGTAGGGTACTGGGAGAGTTACAGAACTGTTTGTCGGTAGGGTACTGGGAGAGTACCGAACGTTCTGTAGAATCTCTGTATATACTGGGGTCTCACAGAAATCCTCTGTAAAACTCTGTATGTTCTGGGGTCTCACAGAACTTTTCGGTAGGGTACTGCGAGAATACAGAACGTTCTGTGAAATCTCTGTAGGGTACTGGGCAGTACCGAATGTTCTGTGAAATATCTGTAGGGTACTGGGAGAGTACCGAACAGTCTGTAAAATCTCGGTAGATACTGGGGAGAGTACCGAACTATCTGTGAAATCTCTGTAGGGTACTGGGGTCTGACAGATCTTCTTTGTAGTGATCTGTCGGTACTTACAGAGGGAACATACCGCCGGTACCGATCTGTGAGTACCCTACAGAACGGACCTGTGCATTTTTCGTGGTGAGACGTGTAGTCTACTACACTTTTCAGTGTTAAATACTACACTTTTCAGTGTATTTTTTCGCACAACTACAACCATCAAGGGTCTCACAGGAGAGGGGTAAACACCACCAGGGCTTTTTTCTTCTCTCTGTTTTTTTTTCGTGCCCCACCTAGATGCATTCGGGAGGAAATGTTCACGGTTCCTCCCGCGGTGCTTGTGTTCAATTGTATTGTAACGTGCAAGGTTCAACATACCTTCCTCGTTCTTTGTTGAATTTTCGACCGACCCTTAGCTCACTTGCACATGTAGGTTACGTTTTTTTCTACTCTGGAGACATTCGAACTAAGAACCCCTAATGTCAGGAAGTTTTGAAGTGCATCGACCGAACCACTCAGCCACCGCTGATGTATACCTAACCGAGGGCAGAATTTCGGTACCCTCTCGAAAACCGTGCATCATTAGGTAGCAATCTGAACATGACAGGGCCTGGGCAGCATTCTCGCTCAAGTTGCGTGTAAGGCGCAAGAATAGCCCCCCAAAACGCACATACTCCAGGATATAAGGCCCGGCTGTGACTATTTTAAGCGGTCGAGATGCGTCATCCTTGGAAGTCGAGATGCGTTGTACTTGACGATCTCGGCGGAAACATGTAGTCTACATACGATCGTCGTTGTGCCGCGTGCAGCCGGTTCGGAATTTTCGATCTTGCGAATCATGACAATCGTAATCGCAACGCCCAGAAAATACAAGAGCATGCGCAGCGGGACAGAAACAAAAAACAAGGCCCATGCCGTGGGCGTCGGGGCTGTTCTTCTCACATCATGACGAGTCCGACGGCGCTGGGCAAGAGTCCGGCCTGAAGTGTGGCCGCGGGAAGAGCAAGTATGCCCGCACCAACCGCAGTGCCCGCGATCAGGGAGGCTGCACTCAACAGGTTGGTGGGCTTCCGCTTGAACCCGCTGACGTCGCACGGCTCCAGCGTCGAGAACAACCTGTCCATCTCTCGCGTACCCAGCTCTTCAAAGGCCAAGCGATCTTTTGACACCCCACCTTTGTCGACAAGCCCGCCGCCGCCTGCTAGATCGCCGGCGGCGGCAGCAGCAGCGGCACCTGCTGTTGTGTCGCCGGCTGAAACGTCATTTTTTTGTGTTTGTGACTCATCGGTGGGAACGGTATTGCTACTCCCCTCGGCAACACCAGCTGGATCTGTCGCGCAGGCAACAGTGAACGGAGATTTCCTTCTCCTTTCGTCTCTCCTCGAGGTTCCGCGATGCAACGGCAGCCGGGAGGAGGGGCGGCAGCGAGGTACGGCTACATTATGTGCTCTATGTGCTCGGGTCTGTCCGCACGAGATACTCCGCACGTTTGGAACCTGTTGCCAAAAAGCTCCCGATGGACAGAACAAACAACAGGTGCAAATAGCTGCAGCGGTGGCAGCAGACGCGTAACCTCTCCTCTTCCTCATTATGCTCAGAGCAAGGGGTGCGTATCGCTTGTCTGATGCCGTTGAATGCAAAACTGGACACTTCGTGTGCACATTGCTGGTGAATAGCTGGCAGCTGGGGGGACCGCAGATCGCATTCTGAGTCAGTATCGTCATCCCTACCGGTGTTCACGGGTCCCCTCCTCCCAGACTTCAGACCTATCAATCAAGTAGGAAGTCATATATCATAGCTCCAGACTTCTGACAGTCCAGCCACGTTGTGGTCTGGTTGTAAACTCTGCTTGTGAGCACCCGAGCACCGGAGCACTGCTCTCACACACGCCCCCCAACCATGACAGTGATCACTTCGATTTGCGTGGCGTTGCTCGCACTTGTCGGGAACTCGTCGGCGTTCTCCTTCTCTCCTTCTGCGACCGCGTTGCGCCGTGATCGTTCGCCAAAGGTAGCTCGGCAACAACATGCTCGAGTTGCCAACGCGCCCCAGGCTCTACCTTGGACTCCACAAAGCAATACCGTCAGCAGAGAGGGAGGCACTGTCATGCTGAAAGCCTCAGACCTTCCTGCAGCTGGTGGGGGGGGTGGCGCCTCGTCCCGCCCCCCTTTGGATTTGGCTGCTGTGGCGAAGTGAGTGTACACTACCCTGTTGCAGTCGGCTGTTGTGTCACGGTCAGCGACACATGTTCCACCTGCGAGATGGACATCAGATTGACCTGCAGACGTACATAAGTTGTACAAAAGACTGAGCAGCTTGGTCTGCCAAACAACGCACAACGTAACGTACGAAATATCCTGTTGTTGTTGTTGTTGTTGTTGTTGTTGTTGTTGTTGTTGTTGTTGTTGTTGTTGTTGTTGTTGTTGTTGTTGTTGCTGTTGGTTGTTGTTTTCATGCCATGTTGTTGCAACCCTGGAGTTGGAGGCGTGTTCTTCAAGCGGACGTGACATCGTGATTTCTGGCGGGATCTAGGGCGATGCTGCTGGTAAATGGTAACAAACGAGACATGGACGGTGTACGGGGGAACACATCGTATGCATACCAGCCACATACTGAAGGTCGGTTGCTCTACACCATATCGCGCCTTTGTTTTCCCTTCCCCGCGCGCGACCTGGACCCGTGATCTTTGTGACCTCAAAGGTACATCGCTGGAACGGCTGCGGAGTTCACCATCATCATGGTAAGAGCGCACAGCAGTCGAAATGCAACCGACGTTCCAACAGCAGCAGTTTTCTCCTCCCACAGTGCCAACATGGAACGTTGGTCTGGAATCGTGCGGTGCACATCGCATACTTCCATCGCAACCGGAGTGGTTAAGCAGCAGGCTAGACGCACCAGAGTGAACTTGCTGGCAACGAGAGAGGGGGGCTTGCTCTGCCGAGAACGTCGCTCCTTGCTATTAACCCGTGGCGGAAATTTACCACCGACGAGTCCCCTTGTGTGCCGACTGTAACTCGGATGGCGTTTCCGTACATGTGGCATTCGTGATCTACCGTTTGGTTTGATCGGGTATCTACCACAGGTTGCATCACGCGTTTTTGTTCCTATTTGAAACTTCAGTAGGGTTTCCTCGCTGCAGACGTGTGCTGTGTTGCTCCGCTGTCGTACTTCCGACGCGTGTGCTACTTAACTTTCGAGTATTCATGTTTTCGAAGCTGTTCCACCCCAAGGTTGCTGACTCGCTCTCTTGCCGTTTGATTTCGTCCACGCGACGTGAGGCAGGAACTGATGTAGGAGTGATTTTGTTGCGTTTCGGTTTCCTGTTAGGACTTGCTGCGTAGCCCAAAAAACGACGCCCGACGGCATGTTCATGGGAACAACCAGTGCAATCTCTTGGCACCGTTGTTGATGATTTCGAGGATGGTTTGGTCCAAGCAGGCCTCCTACGCGGCAGGTCTTCTTCGTGTTTGGTACGCCTCCCCCTCTCAGCTCTGCGTGGGTAGCCTGGAAATATTCATACGAACAAATGTTGTCGATACCTTTACCTTTTGCTTTTTCGTCATGTTTGCTTTGTTGGCGGTGCGCACCACAGGGGTTGCTGGCGCTGATGCAAGGGAAGTTGCTACCTCGCCTACCCGGAAAATGGGCAAAGCGAACGGTGTTTCTCACGTTCGGCTTCCTAGCCATGAAATCGAGGTATCTGATGTTGTTTGTTGTGTCGTTGTTGCTGCTCGATTTGACCGACATGGTGCGCTGTGTAGTGCCGTAGGCCCTGTCATCTTCCTGCATTCGTGGTACACCAGTCTACGATCGCTGTGTCATGTTTTCTGGATGCTCCAAGCTTTCTTGCGGTGTCTGGTCCTATAGTTATCCCTACGTACAGCAATGCCGCTTTCTTCGCCACGGCGTGATTTGGTCCTGTGCTCTACGTTGCCTCGTTTGTATCGCGGTCATCATTTACGAACACCTACCGTAAGCCCAATAGTGTTGAGTTGTACTCTGATGGGGAGCGTTTGTTCAGCATATAGACCAATCGGTATCCGCCACCGCGTTATTTTCCGGCATAAAGTACACAAGAGACCTCCGGTTTCAGCCTCCCGCATCCTCTTGAATGGTGGAGGACGGACGGGATTCTGGTTTTTGAACTCGTGAATGCCCATACGTATGCGAAATCGGGCTTGGGGCGGGTTGGCCGACATGTCGATACAGGCGGACGTGGCGATGGTGGAGGAGGGAGATTTAGGGCTTCCCACTCCAAGGTTCCAATTGTATTGCCGTCCCCCCCCGAACGCCCCCCCCCCCCCCTCTCAAGAGCAGTTTATTTTATCTCCATCTCTCAAATCAAGGCAAGCACTGCGGAACGACCTTTGAGAAGCAACGAAAACCTCACGTGTGAACCACGCGCCGAAATATGCAAAGATTGATGTTAATTTTTATTGGGGCGACACTCACACCTTGTTGATCACCCAAGCAGCTGCTACGGAGCGGAATCTCTTATTTTCTCAATAACCCCCTGCATCTGTTTCTTTGTTCCGCAGAACATTCAGCTTGCTGAACGCGCGTCGTCCCTCCCTGGCGAAGGAGAAAGAGGAGAAGATTGAGCGTCGCCGTCCAGACTGGATGCCGCCTATCAAAGCCTTCCCCGTCATCTGGATCACCATTGGTGTGCTGAGGGCACTTTCAACCGCCATGGCGAGTGTGAAATTGACAACGACTACATACCGTCTGGTGGCGCCGTTCGTGTGAAAGGTTCTTTCTGTCGTACTTGGTTGTGTTTGGACAGGACTCGACACTCTGCTTCCGCCGTGCCTACCCTGCTGGACACGCACCTCTGTGGAGCCCGCCACCACGAGAAAAATGATTCAGATAGTGCAAGTTTAATCGAAGACCACTGACCTATTATTGCCGTTGATCGAACGGGCTCTCTGGCTGAAGAGTACTGCGTACCCTGATGTGTTTCGTTGCCGGTCGGCCAGGTGTGGGAAGCTCTCGGAGGTAACCTAGTGGCAACTCCGATCGCGGCCATGGTGCTCCACCTCAGCGTCGGCGACACGTGGAACCACATCAACAACGTCGAGAAGAAGCTCGGAGTGGCTGTGTCCGGTGTCTTCCTAGTGGTGAGCAAGACAAGGCACAACTGTGATGTGTTATTTTTTGGTTCGAAAAATGGTTTTCTTGTGTTGCAGACTGTCTCGCGTTCAATCGCCGGCTTTGAAAAGGGACATTGTTTGTTTTTCTCGTACAATAGAGTCGGAAACTTGGCGTTGTGATGTGTTCTGCAGCGGTTCACACTCTCCTCAATCACCAAGGGATTCCTCCGCGTTAGCTACGGGATGACTGTGGACGGTATTTTGACATCCAAGGAGACGACCGATACAGTCACTCCGAGCTTGTTCTCGGCTTTGTTGAGGTGGTTCTACGTGTCGCCGAGGCTGATTATTTTCGTGTATGTTTGCGATGCCACATTCGAGGAGAAAACACCATTGAAGCTCAAAGACGCAAAACAAAGGTGGTTGTGGAAGTTCACGGAAAACTCGAATGCCGTTTACGTTCAAGGAGCGTGTTGACATTCGACCAGATGTGTATGGCATGGCAGGATGGCGACTCTCGTTCGATGCAGAACTAACCCTAGTATCCGATCCGTGACCCTAAGGGTCCTCCAGCATAAGTCGCTTGCGCTCCAAAGGAACCTGAATCTATGTTTGAAACCCCAACAAAATCCACAAATGTAGTCGGAAAATGCGACAACAGAATACGAACGGCAAATTCGTTGCACGTGTCCGCTGCCTGGTAGTGCCAACACTGACGATTACCTGTTTTTTGGGGGTGATAGGCCTGTACTTTCCACACAAGACGGCAAGCATTACAGACATGAGGCAGCAACGAATGCTTTGTTTGCATTACAATGCCTCTTGTACGTTGTGTAGACAGCGTTTTGAAACGCTACATTCAGAACTGCCTGGTAGTGCCAACACTGACGATTACCTGTTTTTTGGGGTGATAGGCCTGTACTCTCCACACAAGACGGCAAGCATTACAGACATGAGGCAGCAACGAATGCTTTGTTTGCATTATAATGCCTCGTGTACGTTGTGTAGACAGCGTTCTGAAACGCTACATTCAGAGATAAATCTGGGTGCCGTGCCGGGCGTATCACGTACGTGTCGATATGTGTTCGCCCAAAGTGCATCGACACTCGTCATTCGCCCCTTGCTTACCTCGTCGTATTATGTCTGCTTTTTTTTGCAGTGGCTGAGCGTCGCGAATGCAGTGTACCGCTACTACCAAGTGCTGCCCAAGGCTGGCCTGGTGCTCCTGCCCAGTCTTTTGTGGATATCCGTCGGTAAGGCTACAAGCTGCCGAACGATGGTGCAGAGAAATTGGCTGGTGAAATTGTTGCCATGTACGCGTGTGCTGTCGAGGAATGCGGTTGGAGTAGTTAGGTAGGTCCGGTCGACATGTGAAAGGTGGCCGCAACAGGCCCGGTGAGATAGGCTGGCACATAGCGGCACTACATAGCCCCCTGCTCTGTACCAAACGAACGGGCATTGCTCAAGTGCTGAAGAACCCAGGGGAAAATAGAAATAGATTCTTCACTTGACATTCTTTTTGCGAATCCCTTGGTACCCTTGCTTGGGTCATCGTGGAAAATGCTCCAGGTTGTAGGCCTCAATAGGGTCGGGCACTACTCACCATCGACAACCACCCTTCGTTTTTCGCTTGCCCTCACCCAACCCAAAAAATCAGCGAACCTGCTTGTGCAGTCCATCTGGCGCCTCAACGGAAAGGAGCCCCTGTACCCGCCCAAGCAAACCCCCTGAAGGCTTCCTGTTCATCAACAAACAGACCCCACCAAGCCGGAGGTGAGGTTTCGCGGACGAAAGGAGACTGTTGGCATACCGTGATGAGCCGGTATCCCCAATAATCGTGCAGGCTTGGGGCTTCACGAGGGAGAGGGAAGCGTCAAGCAAGACCAACACATTCCCCATTCGCGCAAGTACGGGATTGGCTAGCAGTGGTTGGCCCTCTTTTCGGTGTTCACTAGTCACACTACTTGATAAAAAACAGTTGGTTACTTCATGAATACAGTGTATTGGCGGTACAATCGGGACTCAGACAGACGGCAGAACAAAGGTGTCCAGACCAGCCAGCCCCCTTGCTGAGGCAGAGGTGTGCCCCACCACCATGCTCCGGAGATTCCCCGGAGCACACGCCGGGCTGTCATGATGCCATTCCCCGCCGTTGTATAGATGGCCGCCGAGGATCTGCACGTGGCACCCGCTTCTCGCGGCACGGTCGTGGAGTTGGTCTGCCTTTGGGTTTACACTACTTTTGGGCACGAACGAGGGAAAGCTGGCAGTGTCCCGTTTAAATGTTCAGATGGAGGCGGTGGCGGGTTTTGATTTTTGGTAACCTTATCATATTATTGGTAGATCGAATGATACGTTACATGTTTCGCGCTTTAGTAGTTTCCTATCATGCGGAACGGGAACTTATTTTGATGTTGACGTGTGACTGGTAGTTTTGTATGCCTGGTGTGCGGAATGTTGTTAGACGCGGGTATTGGAAGAGAGGCACACCAAACATACAATTCGCGTGGCCTCTTGGTGAAGAGCGCGTTGATTGATACCACTTGGTCTTGGTTCGCATGAGCCGTAAGCTCCTTCGTTGATTGTTTGATTCGGGTCTGCGCGGTGTTCCGCGGTCAGTGCAAATTGTGCATCTTCGAGTCGATCCACAAAGAAAGCGAAAGTTCGGGTCCGGCTGCATGCCCTCTCGAAGAAAACAGTCTGTACTTCTGAGTAGACTGATCAGTGCGAAATGATTCTGCTACGGTACCGGGCTTTGGGGACAGTTAATCGTTGCGAGTACCCTCCACGGTACCGGGCTGTGGGGACAGTCAATCGTTGCGATTACCCTCCACACATAACTTGTTGTTTCCCGGTCTTGAAGTAATCCTGGATGGATGACTCTTCTCGTTTTCGAATTGGATTCACTGCGTAGTACGACTGCTGCGGCGCGTTTATCCTGACAGCCAGGTTGCGGTAGCCAGGGCTTGCAGTCTTTGCCCGCTCGCTGCCATGGTCCAAAAGAGAGAGAAAAGGTACCCGCGGTTTTCTTATTGGTCGTCTAGCACAAAGGAAATAGAAAGGAGGTGTCCCCAAGTTACCTATCGGTTGGTTTTGGAAAGACGAAAATAATCTGCGTGGTGGAAAATCCCTGGTCGGCCAGTGATGTTAAGAATGATAGTCAATTGTCTTCTCGTCGGGTGTTCCCATGTTTCGCTGGTGAACTTCAACGATTGCACGCGAAGATCGTGCGTAAGGCTTCCTGTGAAACCTCGCTGAGGTGCCTCTGCCGAACAAAGAATAACGCCCGCCTCGGGGAGACACGACATACGGTGGTATGGCGTTCCGTATTGTTCGAGTACTGGCGGCCTCTTGAAGGGAGGGGGGCGGGGGGGGGTGTACTCATGGCCGTACATGCCGTAGTCGTTAGGCCATTGACCTCGCATCCCTACATAGCCGGGACGGAGCACGCCGGGTTCTCACCGGACCAGGCTCTCACATCACCAAGCGCGAAGCGCCGTGAGATATTCGGCGAGTCGCATGATGGGTGCGCTGCATCCTGCTAACGGTTTTCGGCATCTTGTGCTTACTTCCTTGCGCACGGATGACAGCTGCGTATGACTTGATTTATTTTCTGGTGCTTTCACTTCCAGAGACAGTTGTAAGCACTGTGTAACTGCCTCGAGGATGCGTGGCCATTTTAACACAACGTGGTGCGATCATCCCCCTTGCGCGGAGTGAGGGTTCTCCACCCCGCACAACATGATCTACTCGACCACCATTATGGTTACCGCCAAAAAAAAAAACCGGAGGTTAAAAAAAAAAACGGTAACCTGATTGCCGAGTTCACGAAGTAAATGGGCTTGTTTTACAACGTCGTTGCCAAGCGACGAAAACCCAACCCCGATGGCAAACACCGGAGGGCGGCCTCTTGAAGGGATTGATCAATGGACAGACATCATCAGAGGGCAGTCGGGGCGAAATCCAATCGTATCCACGCCTCATAGATCCCCTGATAACAATGCGGTGAGGTGGTGCGTTGCCCTACAACAGCTTTGTGACCACCCTTCCACTATTTTACACTGCGCGTGCTCCACTTCGACGGTAACAGGCTCTTACTCGTACATGGCTGCATAGCCGTAGGACCATAGAACAGGTGGTCAGATTGGTACCGTGGTTCTTCTCAGTCCTAATTCAGATCCACATCACACCTCGCACTGAAGAGGACAACGTTCAAGTCATGACTTACCAGACTAACACAGGGGCTCCAAGCCGAAGAGAGAGGCAGGTTCCGTGTCGATGCTCGCGCAAGGCTTACCATTGTCGGTACTTGTCGGCGAAATCACTCTTTCTTCCACCGAGGGAATGATGGCGAGGGCTCTCGATGGAAGGTGTTCTTTCGGATTGCTTCAACGGACACACACCCGTAGACTACACGGGGGACCGGACACAAGCACGCTCATATTGTTTTCCCTCTGGAAGGTTGTCGCTTGCTCTGAGGCAGCAGCTATGGGGCAGCTCCATCATAAGAGCCAGGAGACATACTACTGGGCAGAATCGATCTTTTCCACCTCTGGCAATCATTACTTCACTTGCGTTCAATACAAGCGCAAATGCTACTTTCCGCTCAGGGTGAACATTCTCGGGTTGGACCCACATCGGGACATAGTCTATGAAGAATCTAAAACTGGACAGGCGACACAATGGACTAATAAATTAAACACTGGCACCCCTTAGATCACATAGTCTAGTCTACATTTGGTCTCACGGCGGGAAATCAGCCTCTTGCGCTCATCTACATGGAGTCTGTTTGATCAACAACCCTACTATTCAGTGATTTCACCACGTCGTAGGTGCAGTCGCGGGCACGAGGATGGTGACCCCTTATGGAGGAGTACCGTATCTGCTTTCTTGTAACAGAATCGTTCCCCGACTGCCGGCGCAGTACCGAGGCTGGTAGCGCTCATCGGAACCTCTATGGTCTTAGCGATGGGTGTAGCGTTCTTCGCCGCGATCGCCTATATAATGTACACGGACACGGGATTTGCCCCCTCGGGTTCAGGACTAACTCCTACCCGGCGCTGGAAACCAGGAGCTGCCGCAACGATGCCGCCACAAGACCTATTCCTGGTCGCATTCCTGAACCCAGTCTTGATGCTCTTCTAAGAACGTGTGTCGGGAACGCGGGCTTCTGCGCCTTGGCATGCCGTGGTGGCCGTGGCAGCGGGAGTGGAGGACGGAGCACGGAGGGTAGGAAATTTGACGGTTGAGACACCGCCCGCTTCAGGGCCTCCGTTGTCATTACCCTTGACGTTCCTGGCGTCCTTGGCAGACCCACTGGTGTTGGTGGCGAGGCTGTAGGTGGGTGACCTCCAAACGTTGTTGCCGGTGCCGCGGTTGTTGATATCGGTGGTCGCGTTGATGTTGCTCAGTTTTCGCTGGCGCTGGTGCTGTTTTTTTCAGGATATGGTTTCAAGGCCCATCCTCGCTCAGTTTTCAGCACTTTTGGCGGGATTTGAACTTGTCCGACGACGTTGCGGACTCCACTGTTCATGTTAAGCGTCATTTTTTAGGGGTCCTCGCTGTTCATCATTTTGTGGCGGCGTTCTTGCCGACGAGGGGAATGATTGCTCCTCTTCCCCTCGCCAGATCTGGCGCCCTCTGATGCCGGAATCCCTCGATACACCTGGAAGATTTGTTGCCAAAGGAACGGTAGATTTTTGAGTTTGGGGGAGGGGAGCGTCCCAGCCGGCGCGTCACCATCATACTAGGCTGTATGTAAAGCGATAATTATATTTTGGATGAACAGAAAATCTGCGACAATTTTTCCATGCCACGACGCGAAGATCTTCCCATCCATTACTTTAGCCGATACCGTTTCCGACAATGCTCGCGCTATCCACGGATGCTGCAGCGCCTCCTCCGCAGATAGATATTCGTTGGCAAGGGTCGGCTTCTAGAAGGCACCCCAGCAGGTTTCTGGCATTTGTCGAGACTGTCTCCCACACATCCTGAATTTTGGTTGTTGACAGGAGATGCATTGCGGGACGCTAGTGAGCGAGTCGAACAGCGCCAAAACTCAACACACCAAGTGTTGCCACCGGACACCTGTTGACTATGTACGTGGACTACAACCAGGCTCATAAAACTCACCCTGTCCCAGAAGGTGTTGTCCCCCACGGGGGGTTGTCTAGACCTCTTAGAAAAATATCGTTCATGACCGCGCCCACGCTCCGCAGATCGGCCTCTCCTGGAAGAAGCGTTTGGGCCCGAGAAGGCATGGGACGGGACCCGTTGATCGTTGACATATTCTTGTCATATAGACATAGAGCGATCTACTTTCCAACCACTTTGGTCTACATATCCCATGGTGATCCGGAGGTATCCCATCGAGACAGCAGGTGCTCCCATCGATTGCAACGATTCCATTCCTTTCGCGCCGCCCGCAGAACCAATCGTGTTCGATGTTATGTTTTACTTCACGGAACAGCACCTAAAAAAGGCAAAATGTCACATGCTGCTGTCTTCGTTGACGTGCCTGGCTACCTCGAATCAATGCGGTACAACATCTGGAGATGAAAGAATGAGCATGCTGGCGCTTGACGAAAGCGGTTGGTCTTTGTCGTTTGGCGATTGAACGGGAACATGAAAATGAACTACCGTACATTTTTTCCGTGTTTTTTTTTTCGAGTTGCATACCGGACTGATAATTTTAGAGGCGATAGCAGGAATACCAGCAGGACGTACGATCCCTATACTTTCCCCGCCGTGTCGCTAACCCCCCCCCCCCCCCCGCAGTGCCCCCGAAGTGAGGTTGTTGTCGTCGTCTGTCAGTCATCTGCTTGGTGTCGCGTTGTTGGTAGTTGCCTACTACGGTGTTGGTTCGGTAGATACCCTGGAGCGTTCAGGGACCTATCTTACTTTTTGTTCCTTCGTCTTTCTCTCTTTTTCCTTTCTATATTTGTCTTTCCCGGTTATTTTTCCCCTTCGTTTCTTTTTCGTTTGGGGTAGAAAATAAATCGCGCCGTTGAGGACATTTCTGGGGTCCATTGTATATATATATATTTTTTTTTTCATGGGAAACGTTGACCGCCCTTTTGGGTGAAGCAGTTGGCTTGTGACCACGGAAGGGAGGATTGGAACACTTTGATAGTAGCTCTTTAGGACTAACCGATGTTGAACGTAGCAAGGCTAGGTTCTCTACGTGAGAAAGGCTAGGTTGCTCACCCCACACCTACCCTAACCCTAACCCTAACCCTCACCCACGGCCAAAGCACGGCCTAGCGGCCGCGAACTGGGCGGCACGCGGCTGCGCCGCGTGCTCGGAATGCGGAACGGGGAAAGGGCCTTGAGCGGAATCACCCGCCAGAACCAACGCCGAACAACGCCCGACCAATCAGAACGCGTCAGCCCTAAAGATCTACTATCAATAAATAGGCACTGCTGACGGAAGGCGTCCGCGTCAGTTGGACCAGTACGGACATTAGAAGGTACTGAGTGGGAGATCGGAACGGTTTTTAATGTGAAGGCAAGAACAATAGCAACAACAACAACAACAACAACAACAACAACAACAACAATTCATCACTACTTCGAAGTATTTTTCTACACGAGAGGAAAGATAGAAATGCTAACTTGCTGAGCATATGTTGCCCCGCAGCACCTTTCTGCGCCTTTCTAACACGTCTCTGCCATTCCGCCTTCAACAGTGCTCTGTCATTTTCCTCCAAGCGGCAGCGACTACTCTGTAGTGCTCTTGACCTAGGTGTAGGGACTTGTGTAATCTTACGGCACGCAGTAGTCTCAGACGACCATGTCCTCCAAAGGGTTGTACCCCACCGTTTTATTCGCCCAAGTAATTGCGATCGGTCCTCTCCTCTCCCCCACCTTCGAACGAAAAGGGGTGGGTGGGCGGGAACACACCAAACTATTCTGCTACGCGATGGTGCAGACGATGCGTGCATCCGGAAAAATGGCAACGGTTGAAAACATCACTAATTCGCTTAAGGTTCCTCGGGGATCGACGTCTGAATGTTTCAAGAGAATGCTCTCCGGTTTGATGTCCCGGTGGCAGATGTTGTTCCTGTGGAGGTCGGCTACGGCGATGATAGGTTGCAAGATAACTTCTCGAACCACGTTTTCCGGTAGCGCCCGCCGACTCTTTAGTTCATTGAACAGGTCTCCCTTCGTGGCGAATTCCGTGGCGAGGTAGCAGCACGCGGTCGATGTTTGTGTGCTTGCCCCGAGCAACCTGCTTTTTTACCGACAGTGCTAATCCATTCTAGGTAGGCGCTGGTTTTCGGTTGAATATTGGGCGAGATCGCAGCGTCGCAGCCCTCTTTTCACGAGGTCCAGAATTGAGAGTGGGAAGATAGCTTTGGTGCGGTCAGTGACTCCCACTGTAGCATTGTTATGTGGTGACATGCCGGTCCCATTTTCGCTGCACCTTACCATCCCGTAGCGAGGTGCGCCCGGCCCTTTGTGGAGGGAAGACTATCTGTGATGCAGGAGGGCTGTCATATGCAGGTAGATAAAGTGAAGATCCTGATTCTACCAGGCAAGTGAAAATGTTGTACGACTATCCATCAGAAACGCATGCATGTCCCTGTAAACCCAAGGTTCATAGGATTTAATGTCCAGCTTTGCATTCACTCTTCGGGTGGATAGGTTAGGTTCTGTGGGACAAATCAACCCGACCAGAGTGAAATAGGGCGCTTTCACAACTTTTATCAACATGCCAAATACTTGAGGTTTGACAGAACGCTCACTGAATCACGTTTGGCAGGCCTGTCACAACCCCGTGCAGGTTCACTTCCCTCTCAAACAGCTTTCGAACCCGTTCCGCGTAGGGGTGCGCCAGGGGATCGATGACTTTGATGGCTACCGGCTTGTTGACGTGAAAACCAGTAACCGCCCGTTGCGACCGACGGGGGAGGAAGGGGGTACCGTGAGCTCGACGTGTAGGCGTTAGAGCGACTGATGAAAGTGCACCTACTGGCATCCTCATCATCAATGATCCTGCAACGACAACAATCTCTGTTGCGCTTTAGATGCGTGGAGGTCTGGGGCAGAATAGACCTCGTGGAAGCGTCGACAGCAAGGAGAGCTCCGCGAGCAGACGCAGTAACCCTAGCCCCATGATACCAATACGATTCACAACAACAACACGACGATAACAACGACATTCAGGAAACACCCCAACGATGGCGGGAACAGCAACAAGAATAGCGGCAAAAGGGCGCTGGCCCGGTTCCGCCATCTTCTTGCCTTGCATTAATTTTCCGCTGCCGCCTTTGCCAAGCAGTTTCTCTCCGAGTGAAAGTTCGTTGAGAAACTCGACGCTACCCTGCTGGGGGAGGGGCGACGAGATCGACACGCGAAAAACCGAACAAGTGGACGGACGGCGCGCCAACAAATCATTTTTGAAAGATGTTGCGATAACGCGACGCCCAACCAGGGACATTGAATGCTTTCTGTGGCGTACTGTCGTAGTAGTTTCTTCATTGGCTAACATCCTGTGCAGTGTACAGCTGTAGAAATTGTCACGTAAGAGCGTCGACATTTCTACTGGACCAGTTCCGCCCACCTTGCTACTTACGGCTGCAACAACAAACGCTGCAGCTGGGAGGATAGTCTACCTGATGACCGCGTATGCTGCGGCATCTCATCGCAGTCTACATGGATGTGCAGCACATGGTCGAATGGTTCGGAAAAGGATAAATACGGGAGGAAGAAGCTGTTGCTCCGAGTATTTCTGCTTACAATCCACGCCCACATGCCGTGTCTCCGTGCTGCGGGTCAGCCCGAAAAGATCGTTTTTGCGGAAAGGGTTCGAAGGGCGGACCTCGTTCCCCAAGAAGGGTAAACAGTTCCTCCCCCTCTTGCTTCCTCTGCACCCTTCGGCGCCCGCTCTCGGCCCTTCTCGCCCACGCGTGTTTCCCCTTGTACGTATCTCGTCGATGTGGAAAGCCTCCAAAATTTCAGTGTTTGTATGTGCCTTTCCTGTCACCCGTGGCGTCGAGGTTGGCTTTATGTCTGTTCGGCGCGTTTGCCGCGGAATCTGCAGGAATATCGGTGGCCCCTTCTGGGGTGGGATGAATTTATGGTTTATTTGGCGTGCCACGTCTGTTGTGGATGCATATTGGCGTGCAAACAGATGGTACTTCGAAACATGATTGTGTTGCTTCAATAATCGAACTTTTTTGGAAATCTAGACAAGACCAGATTATGAGACTGTTTATTTTTCGGCGTGTCTAAATCCCCCCCCCCGTCTGTATCTCCGCCCACGAGGCACCAATCGAGCCAGCACACGCACGGCTGTGTTGCTGTGATGTAGGGCTATCGCGAGATACCTCGTACAGCCGAAACGGTGCAGGCTTGGTGCAGCCATGGCTGACGGGCAAAACATATCTGTTGTCCCAACCTGCCCCCCGGGGGGGG
>CACKRE030002842.1:122145-136485 GCA_902602495.3 Ectocarpus sp. CCAP 1310/34 | reverse complement strand
TTTGTATTTCTTTTCATGCCCCACCTTCCTCCTCCTGCGGTGCGTGATGAATTTTATTTTTATCGCGAGAAGGGTGCAGCCGTCCCTTTCCCTCGTCAACGGTGTTAACGTCGAAGGTTGGTATATATACTCACGAGAGCTTTTTAGCTGTAGTTCGCTTTCACCCGCAAATTTCGTAAATTTTTCACCCCTTNGCAACTCGACGCGGCCGTCACGGCCAAAGTTGTTTCAAGTTTCAATTCGCTTTTTATTAAAAGTTATTGCACAAAACGTGATCGGACAAATTGTCCGGGACGGACCATATGTAGACTAGACAGTACTACACTTTTCAGTGCATTTTTTCGTACAACTACAACCATGCAGGGTCACACAAGAGGGGGTAAACACGCTTTTTCTTTTTTGTATTTCTTTTCATGCCCCACCTTCCTCCTCCTGCGGTGCGTGATGAATTTTATTTTTATCGCGAGAAGGGTGCAGCCGTCCCTTTCCCTCGTCAACGGTGTTAACGTCGAAGGTTGGTATATATACTCACGAGAGCTTTTTAGCTGTAGTTCGCTTTCACCCGCAAATTTCGTAAATTTTTCACCCCTTCCATGGGGAGTCGAACTCACGACCTCTGCGACTAGCGGATTACGAGGATACCACTAGTAGACCACCGGGGCGACCGGTATTGCACTGTTTCCAGCTCGTGTACTGTAGCTCTCTTCTCTTCTGTGGGGTAAATCCTGCGATTCGTCAAAGAAACCGTAATAAAAGAATCCTCTATTCGAAGTGTTCAACACAACTGGATTAGCATACTTACTTGCCGAAGCAAGCTGCTCCAACAACAGCTGGTTTTGATTTGTGAAAGGGATCTGATTGTGCAAACACTCGATGGCGAAGCAACCTTCTGCCGTCTCCATTCCTCCCTCTGAATAATCATATCCCCAATCTCCACAACTTGAAGGTCACCACGCATTTGCAGAATATGTCCTTCATATCACCCATTGAGTAGACACCCGCCAAACCATGCCAAAATGAAAAGCAAGATCAAGGAGTCTTCGTCGTTTTCGAATCCTGCCCGCTTTGTAGAAAAAAAACGACCCGTGCAAAAAGCAGTGAACCATGCATTTACCAGATGCATCTGCACGCCGCAGTAGAGAAAGTACGCACGAAACGGTATATTCATCGAGACCACCGAGGTGTTCCCCGTGCATCACCTGCGTAAACAGGGAACATAAAATACAAGACGCCGACGCCTTCCAATATCCAAACCCTGAACCTAAATTCCAACGCCAAACAAACCTACAAGGAAGCCAAGCTTTCCAAACTAACAAAAACAAGACTTGGACCGCGTTTTCCAGCATGGCTAGCACTGACTAGTAGTGTTCCCCTCCCGAGTCAAGCTCCCCGCCGAGAGGATAACGAGTGGCATGGGAGGAGGCAAAAGCGGGGAACAAAGCGAGACTGCGGCAAGGAGAAATCGAAGTACTTTATATACGACTAACACGAAGAAAAGTCAAGACGAATGCACGTCGACCGCGGGACACGTTCGACCGAGGGTTGGTTTCAACAACCAGCGCCCAACAAACATGAAACTACAAGTAAAACAGCCAGTGATTCAATGTGAACCAGAGAGCACCTTGCGTTGAAGAGCTTGACCAGTCAGAGAAATCGCCAACAGGGAGCGCCCGTGAACGGGAAAGAATCAGGCTTCTGGTCGAGGCATCCATCCCACGCCACGGAATCCAACTTCGATGTGACGAACTGAGTGATTGGTGAGGCAGCAGGCCAAAGCCGTACAAGTACGGAAACCCCTTGCTACGCCACCATCGATCACCCGTTGTTCCCGGCATGCAAAAGAAAAGTCACACGTGAGCGACGAAACAAGACGAGTTAACAACTATCGAGAGGTGGGGCGAAGGTATCGGTACGGATTTCCTAAGGAAGGGAGAGGGCTATACCCCCCCGAAGGAACGAGATGCGTGCAACAGCACATACCGCAAAAAGCCAAAAACAAAAAACTGAGACGCCATCTTCTCGGCGCCCCACTCTGACTCTCCCTCTGTATTACCTGCCACCATCCCGAGTGCTACAATACACCGCGATCCGTTGGCAGGTATCAGCATGTGAGCCTCTCAACGGGGCGGCCAAACCAAAGACGAACAACGGAAGGAAGCGACAAGCGAGTGGTGAGTCTCCCAAAACATTGGCCTATCTATCATACGCGCGCCTTGCCCCCCTCCCCTTCCCCTGACAAAACGAAAACGGACAAAATGTAGTGAAGAAAACCAAATAATGTCTCCGGCAGTGCACCCCCCGCAACTGACAGCAGTGAAAAACATCAAGTGGGGTAGAAAACAGACGTACGTGTGGTGGATGGAGTACTATTCCCGCAACCCTTGATGTAGGTTTGTCTTGGAAGGGGGTTCAAAAGCGTGCTTGCGGCCTGTGTTCCGTGCTGAGAGAACGCGAGTCAATCAAAAACAACGGGTTGAATCCGCTGTCCTTGGGGACTCCAGCTTGGCCATACACTATCGAGACCAGGTCGGCGAAAACATGACTATCGTTGGTGCCTCCTTTGTCGAGAACAGGCGGGCCAACGGCGCTGCACGACGGCCTACACCTCCCCCTCGCAAGAGAATGAGTGCCCCCCGCAAGAGAACGAGCGAAACCTAAACAAACTCAGCCCCCAAGTGCCTCCAACCTCCACGCGATTCGTACAAAAAAAACATCATCAAAGCCGAGCGAATGAAAAAGAGCAAGAAAAATCGAGCGTATACTCTCATCGTCCCATCGATTCCCGCCTCCACAAAGAGCATCCATCAACGCTTGCTCGCCTCTGTGTGGCTGGGGTAGTCCAATCAAACGATCCACCCTCTCCAGCCACTTCCAGCGCAAACTCCTTCCGCTCTCAAGCTCAAGTGGTCTCACGCACCAAAGCACTAACACGAGCAGCGATACTATCGTACCACTGGTCACATACCGACTTACACCGACTTCAAACCAAAACGGCATCATACGAGTACCTCTCGCTCAAACCTCGCCCACCTCCAAGACGTACTGGACGACGTGACAGGCCCAACATTGGCACACTCCATGACGCCGCCCGGTGACACATGTCGCTCTTGATCAACGAGAGGAACCCCCCGTCCCCACCCCGACACTCAAAAAGACGCATTTCCCTCTCACGCAATAGGTAACTTTCAATCAAACCACCATGCACCATCGGCAATGCGCCTTCTCGCCCAGAAAAACACTGATATGAGTCAAGGCGATCGGCCGGTTCGATGCCGCCGTCCCCCATTCGCATGACTCTTGGCGCTTCTGTGCCCGCAAGTGCAGACAGAGCTCTCCCACAGCTCTCCATCAGCCTGTCCTCGGCTTCCACATCTTCCTTTGTACTGACTGCTCTGGCACTCACCGTTCTTCCGTGCCCCCGCTCGGCTCTAACTTCGCACTCTTAGGGCTTTCGTTCAACAACCCCCAACACAACCCAACACCACACCACACCCTCGCCCTCGCCTCTTCCCGCTTGACCTCCGCTTGACCTTCGTCCAAGTTGTTTGTAGCTTGCTTGCCTAAGGCCCAAGCGTCGCACTATTCAACGACTTCCGCTCGGCTGCTGTTTGTTGTTGCTTCTGGCATCTGCAGCAGCCGTGCCTCGGCTCGGCATTCTTGTAGCTCGCCCTCAGCTTTCCGCGGTGGCCGCCGCCGCTGCTACCACCGGCGCAGCCTGTTACAAACACAAAACGCACCCACGGAGGGTTCTGTGTAGAAATGGCTTGTGTCGGGAAGTGTATCATGCGGTGTATCATCTGGTGCACGTCTGGTGTGGAGAAGCTTAAGAGTTGTAGGTGTCTGGAGTGGATGCCTACGGGGAACGGATGTGGGGGAGAGGGGGCAACACAGCGCAAAGACAGATTTACTACAATAGGATACCTCTTTCCCCACAGTGACGTACGTCATTCAGCCGCTCCCTCTCCTACTCAAGCATCTCAATTGCCTCACAGCCTTCCCTACAATATACCGTCCCCCTCCGTCACGATCAAATGGTCGCCTTCGGCCGGCATAACTGCCATACCACAACCCAAACCGCTTAGCCCGAGATACAACCAAGAGGCGCACCACCGGGTAAACGACGTTGTTTGCATGTCGCGATATTCTTTCGTCACTTGTGTCTTTACAGGACGCATTCCGTCAGAGACCGGGCAGGGCACAAAGGAAGCGCCACGAACCCGACGTTCATCCATCTCACTCCCACCTCCATATCCTTCGTCGAAGCAACCTCGCCCGCCGCCGCTGCCGCCGCTGGCGTTTCCTTGTTGTCCGCCCCCTTGGGCGACGCGTCGTCACCCTTAGCCTTAGCCTTGGTCTCTTGCCCGTCTACGGCGGCGGCAGCGGAGTCAGCGCCGGCACCGTTATCTCCGCCTTCGGAGACCGGCTTGGAGTAGGAGGAGGACGTAGCGTTGGTGGCAGCGGCCGATGGGTCGACCGCTGCGCCGCCGGCCTGGGGACCGGCAACAAGGGAGAAATGAAATGGCAATGTGCGTTCGAGTGGGAGGGGAGGGGAGAGGTGAGAACAACGCACCGGACAATCGTGCGTAGAGCTAGCTACCTGTGGCTGAACTGGACCCCCGGGGCGTAAGTTTGTCACGACCTATCTTGGAAAACGGCTCTGCACAACATCATAACTTTAGTGGGAAAGGTAGGATGCAGCAGACCTAGAGGAACACATCTAGAGCCCCCAACACTGGGGTGCACAAAGTAAGTCGCGCCGCACCTGGTCCCCTTCCTTGCCCGTCGACGCCTCTTTACTTTCGGACGGGGATACGGCGTCGTTGTCCCCTGTGGGGGATACCGCGCTAGCGTCCCCGGTTCCATTGGCCGCCTTGGCGCCGCTGCTCGATGACCCCTTGCTGCCCCCTCCGCCGCTACGCTTACCCTTGCCGCTGCCCTTTTTCTTCTGCACGAAATCAAAGACATGAAAACAAACGGCACCACACCAGGGGACGTTACATTTAGTGCGTAGCACTCTTGTTGTACAATGCATCACGTCTTACGGTGCTCGCCTTAAAAGGGCACACCTGGTCGCGTGCCGAGCACGTATGGGCTCTATCCTTCTCCGCTGATAACCGGGGCATACCATTGCCGGTTGCGCTCGGATCAAGGCCTCTCTCTCATGATACTCATGATAGAGGCGGGATATGATATTGCGTCCCAAAACCTGAACAATTAAGAAATACCCAAAACAAAAACTTTAACACCCCAAACCCAACATATGGAAGACTATAGTTAATTCCCCAAGGAACGATGGGACATAAAACCACACCACCTACGTGCTGCCAAAACGATGCGTGCCTCGATGTGGTTTGTTTCTCCCCGACAATCGATCAACAACGAAAACGGCACATACAGTACAGCATACACTAGCGCTCCTCTAGACCATGCGTTCCTCGTAGCTGTCGGCCCACTTTTTCGAAATAAGGGAAACCTCAGAGGGGGTAATTTGAAGAGGAGACGTTTCTGGCAAAGGGAGTGGTTCTGCGTTTCTCACCTTGCTGTTCTTCCTAGACGCGGCCCCGCCGCCCCCCCCGGCTCCCGTCCCGTTGTTGTTGCGCCCACCCCCGAGTGCTGGTGCCTGCTGAAAACCAAATCGTTTCGGCACACAAAAAATTACACGAGAAAAGGCGGTACAAGCGTCAGGGTTTGCCTATGCGCGCCTAGTGTGTTGCTGCCCAGGCAAGGCGATTCGACGGATCCCAGTCTACCGGACTTAGTCCCACGCTCGTTTTTTTTTTTTTTCGTCTCTATTAATAGTATGCAGTCGTACGTGATCGACGTGACAATTAGCACAGAAGGAAGGGAGGCGAAGGGAAGGAAAGGCAATTCACGGACTTTTTTCACGGTTGCACAGGGTGAAACCAACAACACGGGGAGAAATCTGGAAAAGAAGCACCGAAAGCGTGGATAACATACGCGAAACATGTTGCAAACCCCAACAAAACATAATCTGATTGTGACAAGTGTGACGTGTATGAGGTTGCGGTGCCGTCCAGGAACCAAAAAGCTGACAAGAGCACATCAACAAGCGTATCAATCTCAAACAATGAACGACGGATGAAATCGTGCAATGACCAAATTTTCAGTAGCAACCAAAGCCATGTCTAGGCACTTGTGCCCGACGAAACAAAAGACTGTCAATATTGCACCCCAATTACTCACGAATTGTTGCTGGTTTTGGTACTGCTGATACTGCTGCTGGGCCACTGTGTGTTGCTGCTGCTGTTGCTGCGGGGTGAAGTGCGTTGCATAGGGGTTTCCTGGAACAAGCGAGGGGAATAACAGTAGCGGAGTAGAGGCGTTAAGACTTATAGAGCAACGCGGAAACGTATTGAACAAAACTACCATGCTTATGGAGACAAAAGGGGCCGGCAAGCGAGTACCTGATCATCATACTTTGTTCAGCGCAATCGTAACCACAATGAATGGCAACTGCAGGAGAAGAAAACAAGAGCGACAACTACGCAGTACCGTATATGACACAATATAACACACCCCCTGGACCGATTTTTCAAATCTCGATTTATCAACAACAGAGAGAGTCACGGCGCCGAAAACGGCGGCGTTGGAACCGTCTCGTCGAGAGCTTTCCAAAAATGTATCGTTTCGTTTATGCATCCTCTTCGTCGTGGAGTAATCGAGCTTTGAGAAGTGGTCCAGGGGGTGTGTTATCTTGTGTCATACACGGTACGCGCTACGTCACTCAACAAGCTGGGAGACAACAATTCACGCGAGAATAGAAAGGAGATGAAGTGTATGGTATAAAGTACATTGTATATAGTATATAGGAAATTGAGCACAACGACAGGTGTTCATGAACAAGCCCTGAGTCAGTCGATGCTGTGGTACGCCGGAGAAAGAAAAAAAAACGAGCCTCGTGGCCAAGAAAGGGCTTCTCAAGAGTTGGCGCCTTTTATGTACAAGCCATCATCTCTCGTGATCGGTCTACAGCATCTGCCTTACCGTACTGGTTGGCAGGGTGGTTGTTGCCGTGCTGCTGGTGCTGGTGCTTCGGCCGGTGCTGGTGCTGCATAGCCCTGTTCTCGTAGAAGGCGTAGTCGTCTACGATCGACGTTACGTGCTTGTGCTCGTGGAACGCCTTCAGCATCTGCAAACCCTGCTCAAACGGCACCTCCTATAAAACACAAAAAATGACATGACATACAGGGCACGAGACCAATTAGCCCAAGCACAACGTCCTCGGGCGCTCCCTAAAGCACCATCTGCAAACCCTGCTCAGACGGCACCTCCTGCAAAGGCAAAACCATAAACACGGTGGAATCACAAGACGGAGTTAAAGCCCAAATACGCTCCCTCCTTGTTGCTCGTGACGTAACAAACTCGTTAGTTGCGAAGCGGTGCAAACATGAGGGACGTGATCAGCCCGTTTATACTCCGCAGGATAAAAATCGTTGCAAACAGGGAGGGCCCTAGTCAGCCCAACAATACTCCTTAGTTGGGAAGCGTGGACAACATGCAGGGACACCAAATTCTTTAGCAACTAACGGTTGCAAGCATGCAGGGGGACACTCAGCCCATTGACATTCCGTAGTTACGCAGCGCTGCCAACACGCAAGTTCACAATCAGCCCACAAATCGCCTCCAGCCGACAAGAACAAGACCCATGGTGTTATCTCTCACCGGTACTCTTTCTTTGCATGCATGTGTATTGTCCAAAAAACACAAACCTGGGAATCCTTCGCCGCTGCGACTGGCTTGTTGTTCGGGAGCGTGATGTGCTTGAGCTGCTGGTTGGGCAGGTCCTTGGCGAATACCCACTTCACGGGGAAGTGGGACCGCCAGCGGTCGTGTGCGCGGCCCTGAAGTTCATTGGAACCACAGCCCACGGCAAGGCAGCAGCAGCAGCAGCAGCAGCAGCACCGAGTCGGTCACCACGGTAGGACAAAAAAGGTCAGCTCTGTGTAAACACCAAACTACAGACACACCCCAGCGACACACATGCAGTGGTAGGCATAGTGTTTGATCACCTTGATCACCTTACCGCAAGACAACGCGGCAAGTCACTGCAGTGCGAGGGGGCTATATTGTAACATTGGAGGGCATTATGCCAGCAAGGGATATCAATCTAAACCATGTAAGGGAGGAGAATAAGCCTGGGCCATGTCAGGGTAAACGTACGGTACAGTACCGTGGCATGACGTCACCGACACGGTACGGTACCGTACATCCACCACGGCTAGCTGCACCCAGAAACTGTACCAGAGGGTGAAACATGACCGATGTCCGCCAAAAAATAAATAAAACAAAAGGCGTTAGGGCTCACCTTAACCTTCTTGCCCTGGTGGTCCAGAGGACCGCACAGCTGCGCGGCTCCGCAGAACTGGGCCGACTGGTACACCGAGAAGAACAAGAACACTGGCGGGGCCTTCTTGTTGCTGCGCCCGGCCCCCTTGCCGCCCTTGCCGCTTGTCGCGACGGTGCCCCCGGTCGCCTTCTTGCCGCCGCCGTTGCTGCTCTCCTTCTCCTTGGAAGCAGAAGACTTCCCGGTTGTTGTCGAGGAGGCCTTCGCCTTCCCTTCCGGCTTGCCGCCGCTCTCCCCAACTTCCGCGGCTGCCGCTCCACCATCTTCCTTCTTCGCGTCCCCGGCGGCGGCGGCGGCGCTGTCCTCCTTGACATCAACCGACGTAGCAGCGGGCTTCTCCACACGAGCACTAGCACTAGCGTCGGCGGCCTCGTCGGCCACGTCGTCCTTAGCGCCGGCGTCCGAGGCACCCTCCTCCGCCACGGGAGACTCCTTGCCGGTCTCCGCCGCAGCCGACTCCGACGCCGCGCCGCCCTTCCCGGCCCCGGCGTCGGCACTCGAAGAGGATTCGTCTACGGCAGGAACGGCGGTGGTCTCCGGGGCAGCGTCACCGCCCTCAGCGGTAGCCGTCTCGCCACCAGCAGCGGGGCGCTCCTCCTCCTCCTCCTCCTCCTCCTCCTTCTCCTCCTTGTCGTCACCTTCGGAGGTGGCGGCGGAAGTGGCTTGTTTCTTCCCGACATCTTCGGGGGCCCCGTCGCCGGCTACGCTTACCCCCTCCGACGCGGGTTTCTCGACGTCGCCATCGCTAGCGTCCTTGCCGCCGCCGGCGGCAGTGGTGGCGCCCTCGCTCTCCTCCGCTGCAGCCATCTTCTTGTCACTGCCACCGCCGCCGCCGGCGGCCTTCTTGTCCTCTCCGGCCGTCTTGCCCCCGCCCCCCTTCTTCTTGCCCTTCTTCTTGGACGACGAGGCGGTGGTGTCCTTTCCCGCGGCATCTCCGGAATCCTTGGAGGACTTGTCTCCTCCCTTGCCTGAAGCGCGCGGGTTACCAATAGCAACAGGGAGGACACGCCGGCGTGCCACGTCAGATAGGAGAGAACCACGGTTCGTTGTCTGCGAGAATCATGTGGTGTTTCTCTGAACCATGGTTCGTTGTAAAAAAACAAGGACATCTTGTGGGAGGAAATGGATACACGAGCGACCAAATCCTGGAAACACGATGCCGTAAATGTCAACAAGAGAAATACCCCGAGCGAAACCGACTGAAAAACATGACAATCAATCAATCGAGTCAGTTGCACGGAACGGAAAATCAGTGCAAGACAAAACAAAAACGCACCGCTGTCCTTGGGCTTGATACCCTTGAAGGCGGCGTCGAGCCGCCTGTTGGTCGCTTCCCCGCCAGACCACACCGAGAGCTTAACGGAGCGATGAATGTCATCTTCCGAGAAAGTTTTCATCACAAAGAAACTGACAACAAAGAAAAAATAACATGAAAAGGAAATGAGGGGGAGGGGGGGCTTCTTCAGATGGTTTTGGGAGGACCCAAACGCAAGTACACCAGTGTTGCCACAGACAAACGTGTTTCAGGAAAATAGTAACAGCACTGGATGTCTCGTATTATGGTGCGATGGTCGTAGCCGTGAGAAGCAACAACGATGACGACGACTACACCGGCAGCTCTCTACAGAACGCACGACCACTTCAACTACGCCCCTGGCGTCCAGAACTTCCGGCCCCAAGAAAAACAAATTCGAGAGGAGTTGACTACCAAAACCAGTGCTTCCACACGGACCCTACACTAAAAAAAACTTTTGGAGTCATTTCCACACGTTAATCACGAAAAAGGAGCCTTGGTGAGGCTTTTAAGTGGGGGCGCCATGTACACTCACCGCGTACCCTCGACCGCCGCTGCTTCGGGATCAAAGGACGGAGCATTGATGAGTGACACGTGCGCTGGGAGCTGTACGGGCATCGGCATCATGAACGCCTTCAGGGGGTTTCCAAGTCGGACAAGGGAAAGTTTCAAAGTTTGTTGGGAAACCGCGGCGGACACGCACAAGGGAGGACGAGGACGGAAGATCAAACAAACGCCCTCAGCAACGACTTGCAGGTGGAGTGGTGTCACAAGTTATTTCATATCCTGCTGGGTCTTTTGGTTCCGGCTCGCACGAGCGTATTCTCCATGCGATGACGAAAAGCAGGCTCATCAACGCCCAGCGTGCAGCAGTCTGAACCCACCGCTCGCCTATAGAATTTCCCGCACATTCCTATTGATAATTATCTCCAACGGTGGTAGTACATTAGTATTCCCTATTTTCTTGTTAATCACCTACCCGCACGGCCACGACACGCTCGGAAACAGGGGGAACCGTCGAGGCTTAGGCTTGGGTTGACGTGGTCAGGAGGGGGCGCGGGAGCGAGAAGAGATCAACTGGGTGTTGCAAACGGGACCAATTTCAAACAGTTCTGTAAACTGTGAAACCAGGCGAACCCATGTTCCTTCTTTCGCTTTGTTTTCTCCATTACCCCCAAGCGCCGGTAAGCAGGAGCAGGACACCAACCTGACCAGCATCACCACCATTCCCTTGCTACTACGGAAGGGAGACATTGTTGCAGAAGTCAAGCACGCCGAGGAGAATCAATCAACGCCCATGCGAGCACGTCGGCCACCGCCATGCCCTATCGTCTGCCATCTGAGCGTCGTACCTGGTGCATCATTGCCTGCTGCTGTGCCGCCACGTAAGGGTTGAACATGCCACCCCCGTTGCCGCCGAACGCCTGTCGCATAGGGCGAGGGAGGGAAAGGCCAATATAATGAGTTGAGATACACGTACAACCGCATCGGAAGGCTGAGACGAAGCTGTTGCGTAAGGGCGGGGGCTAGCGTTGGGAACGCAACCCCCCCCCCGCTGTAAAAGACGCACATGTTCGTGTTCTGAACAGCGTCCACTACGCGGGGAATCTACTTGAAGGTTTGCATCCCCCCTACAGTTCAAACACAAAGGCACCATAGTTCTGAGAAAGTTCTCATCGTTGACCTAACCCGAGCGTCTTCAAAGCGGGCATGACTGCTTATGGTTGAACGATGCCAGAACAACAGCTAGAATCGGGAAAGAACCCTACCGTAGACAAGCATTGGTCTTGTGCCTTGAGGGAGGCGTCGGCAAGATCTCACAGAGAACTTGAAGTTTCCGAGCACTTCTCTTCCGGCGATGGCACCCACATGGGAGTGGAGCAATCCAGCTTTCAACATCGGTGCCAAGGGTGCTGTTATCACCGGCAACATTGGCCCCGCTATTACTGGTGGCTTTGAAGCGACATCGGACTCCCCCTCCCAATCTACCAACATCAACCACCCATATCAACTCGGCCCAGTTGCTTCCCTACTTCGGAGTCCGTCCCCAGCATTGCGTACCGCCACACAGCGGACCTCACATGCTGTTGCTAATTGCTGCTGTTAACTTAACGAACGCGACATTTTTTCCATAAATGCATCGACCTAACATAGATGCTCGACTCGTTGTGCAACCATGAGGTCCCGCTCGCTCGACAACAAGCCCATAACAAAACAAAAGACCGCGCTGGTTGCTGGTTGCCCACCTGCATCCCACCACCACGCCCGGCATTGTTCCCCACGAACCTCCCGTTGCCCCCTCGCCCTTTGTAACCCCCACGCCCCCCTCCACCGCCACCCCTGCCTCTCCTGCCGTACCCCCCGCGCTGCGCGGACCCCCCCCCGCCGCCACCGCCCCCACCGAAGCCATTTTGGAAACCCCCGACGGCCATGTGCGGCGGCATGTGCTGATGCATCATTCCCATGGCGGCAGGGTCCGCCATGAAAGGCCCGCCGTTCATGTATCCCAGGTGCGGGGCCCCGTTCCCGATGCCCCCGTGGGGACCCATCATCCCGAACATTCCCGGTCCGACGACCCCCCCGCCACCGCCGCCGCCGCCGAGGGTGCCAACGCCGCTACCACCGGCGCCGCCGCCGCCGAGCCCTCCACCGTTTCCAAACATTGGGGGTACGAGCTGTTGCTGCTGCTGCTGCTGAGATGGCACGCCGTTTCCGCCTGCAGCGGGGAACATCCCGTTGGCGGTTCCGTCCATCACGCCGCCGTCGCCGCCGCCCACGGGAACTCCGCCCGCCTGTTGCTGCTGGTAGTATTGCTGGTGCTGCTGATATGGCGGGTACCCGTTGTTGCTGTTGTTGTAGCCCCCATCCCCCGCCGTAGCATCTCCCGCCGCCGCTCCCGCCTGATCACCTGCATCCCCTTTGGCCTGGTCACCCGCAACATCTCCCGGCGCGGGCAAACCTCTGCTGGTGCTTCCTTCTTCCCCGACCCCGAGCACCTGGTTATTATTGCCGTCATTGCCGCCGGGACCCTCCAGCCCTCCTCCGTTGGCGACACTGCTTCCACCAGGACCTGTTCGGAAATACCACAGCAGTAGACCGATATCAGCCGACGCGGATACAATCACCCCGACATTTGTAACTGTTACCATGTAGATATAGACACCTGCGTGAAAAAATACCGTTTGTCACGGACTCGACAATACTCTGCAACCGCCCCAGTTGGCTGACGACAGCATAAGGCGACGTTACCGAACCAAAAACATTCCGATGACAGCAGCAGCAGCAGCAACAGCAGCAGCAACTCGGCAATATGTACCATCCAATCACTAAACGTCGCCTTTACAGAATTATGGTACTTGGGAGGTAAGGTCGCTTTCACTTACACGTCGACGACAAAAAAACAGAGTCCTTCGTCCCGCTATATCAGAACCTCGTACAATCCTTGCCGCTCCCTCTCCCGCCTGCACCGAAACGTGAAGCTTGAGCAAGCACGCACATACGCACACACACCTTGCGGCTGCCGCCGTCCGGAAGACGCCGCCGCTGCGGCAGACGACGAGGGGGGAGGCGATGCCGCGAAGGGACCCGCGCTGAGCCCGCTGTACCCGACCCCCCCACCGGAGAAGGCGCCCGGGGCGGGGAAAGCCTCCGGCGTGTTGAGCATAGCGGAGACCTCGTTGGAGGTTGCTGCCGCCGGTGCCGGCTGGCTCGTCGACGCCTGAAGACGGCGGTGAGATGGGAAGGGGGGGTTAAACTATTGTTGAACTAGTCAATGCTTGCAAGCAGCCTTTGAGCAACGATGCCAAGCACAAACACAACAGAGCAACATGGGTGCGTGTGTGTGCTCATAGCCGTCAATCCCGTGTAGTGGTTAGACCATTGACCTTGCTCCCCAACTACAAAAGCCGGGACAGAGCTCACACGACTTGAGCTCACAGGACCAGGCTCTCACATTACCAAGCATGCTGGGGGGGGGGGGGGGGGGGGGGGGGGGGCTGAATGCTCATCGTTGGGAAAAAATCGCTCTGATAAATATTCCAGGTTCGGGGAAAGGGGGTGGGGGGTTGTGGGGGCTGGACATTTTGCCTTTCGGGGGAATGCCGCTCTGATAAATATCACAGGTTCGGGAAAGCGCAGGGGTATGGCTAGGGTGAGTTTGCGATCTGAAGGTGTTCGCGCTGGCCGTCTTGCAGCATCAGCCGATTGGAGAGCGGCAGTGGATGTCGGACGACTAATTGCAGTTGACCTTGTTAACGAGGCGTCATGCCTGGTGTTGATTTTCGGCCATCCACCAGCTACATCCAGTGTGAACAGAGACACCTGTCCGTGTCATCAGAGGACGCCCATGTATCGCTCTGCCAAGTTCAACAACGGACCACTCGCGGGCACCACAGCAGCAGTTTCAACCCACCTACAACGTCCTCGCCAAAGTAATCTCCAAGGCCCAGCCAAGCAAGCCTCAAAACACGCACGACACAACACTTTGTCCAGCAACCAGAGCCCTCGCCGGGTCAAAACTCACGATGATCTCTTGGCCTTGGTGCTCTTGGCCTGGCTACTACCGCCCCCGCCCCCTCCGCCGCCGCTGCCGGTGGCCGCAGTCTGGGGCAGAGTCTTGCGCCCAACAGCGGCGCGGGTTGGAGAACTCTTGTCGAACGATCCCTTACGCCCGCCCATTTGC
>CACKRE030002842.1:82878-95592 GCA_902602495.3 Ectocarpus sp. CCAP 1310/34 | reverse complement strand
GGGGGGGGGGGTCATTAATGTGGTCTTTCTTGTGTTCCGAAGCAAGTTTCGCAAGCGAGTAGAGCGGCATCTTTTCTATTTTTTTATCCCACACACACCGCCGGGTAGCCTGTGGCGAGTCGAAGCCGCCTGTCGAGGTCAACCTTGCTTGGGTGATCCTTGTCTTTTTTTGGGGAGGAGCTCTCCTTCTCTTTTGCGCAAGGCTAGCGGAGAGAATGGTGTAGATGGCACGAGCAAGATAAAAGCGAACGCTGGCGGCAGGGCGTTGGGTTGTGGCCGATTGGTCGCCGTCGTTTGCCGATGGTGGGTTTGAATGGAAGTCCTTGGTTCGAAGTGCGCTGCCGGCACGGATGAATATAGCTAATATTGGAAAAACACATCCCGCACGTGCGGAGTATTGTTTTCTTTTGGGGCGGGGTTGTTCCACCTCGTGCCTTGGAACAAGGAGGCTCGGCGGAGCCCACATGTCGGACGCAAATGTGCAGTCCCGCTTGGAGGGTGGGTGCAAGCCAGAGGGTTGTGCAGTATGCGGATTGGTCGAATAATAGGAAGAGGAGTAGATTGATCGCACGCACGACTCTTAACTGGTGGAAGAGTCGAGAGCGAATTGGAGTGTTTTTTTTTTGCTGCGCACAGGTAAGGAAAGTGTGCTGATTGGTTCATGAACAAGGAGAAATATACATGAACAGGCTGGTTGAAATAATTTTTGGTGGAGATGGTGATTGGCGGAAAGATCTGATCGATAGCCGATCGGTCGGGTGTCTTCGTTTTTTTTTCTCTGTTCGCTTGGCATGCGGCCTGTCGTGCTTCCGCTGAGGCTTGTGGGCCTGGCATCAGTCAGCTGTAGAGACCTCGGGCCCTGCTCTCCGTATGTGCAACGACCGGTTGATGGTGTTCCAGGCTTGCTATGACGTGTGAGTTGGAGGAGCCTTGGATCCTGTAGTGCATTTGTGCAACGGCAGGTCGTCGTGTAGCAGGTTTGCTGTGACGTGTGAGTTGGTTATGATTGGATGACGTTCGGTTGTACCGAGCGGTTGCACAGGAGCTCGTGGCAGCTTTCGTGTAGTAGATTTGAGTGTTTTTAAGTTACTCGTTCAGGTGGCTTCCGACTGCTTACATCAGGATTAGTTTTGCATCATGCCTGGACGCAGCCCTCGCGGGAAGTGGTTTTCTTCTGTTTTCGTTGCAAATGTTCTCTCTATCTTGGGGTCTTGTGTATTGTTTCCATATCGGTATCGTGGAAAGAGGGCAAGCTTGTTACACTGTCCCGTTGCACCTCTACGTTCTCGTTTGTTGCCCTTGTATGTGTTTGCGTTTTCATGATTCATATTTGTATGTAGCTGTTAAGTGTGCCTAGGGCTCTTTCTTACAAAGAGCCCTGGCATTAGTATCAGCATCGGCATCCGCATGGCCATTGGTATGCGGTGCAAGTGGAGGGCTCCCTGAGTTGTGAGGTTTAGGAGGTGCTTCGAAGGTATGCGCACGGAGCGCAGTGTAACGTCAGCTCCTTGTAGATCCAAAAGTTGTCGAGACGATGTCAACACAAGGAGAGAACAAGTGCGAAATTCATTTTCGTTCCGGGCGAAGACCCGCTTATTGGTGACGGAATGCTTCCTCTGCCTTGGATCTCGTGAGGGACGCATGGACCCTTGAACCTTGGCAACATTCATGATGAGTTGCGTCGTCCGCTGTTTGGTTGGCTCCCGCAGATTCGTAGATCCAACTTTGCAGGGTGAGGAAGGAGGTTGGATCATCGTTACAGGAAAACGGGCTGTGCAATGGAGGCGTTGTATCCCCTCCTTACTCTCGTGACTGCTATCTGTCCCGGCCACCAACCTCTTCGAGACTTAATTGCGGAGGACGCGAGTTCTGTGGTGGCGCATGGGGCGGGGCCAAGCACGGGGCTCTCTACCTTTCGCCGTTTGTTGCGGAGAAAGCCCAACCTAGCGTGCGCTTGGTTTTGTACAAACCGTCCTGCGTTTGTGCAACAGTCTAACATGGTTGTAGAGAATATTGCCCACTCTAATATTGCATCGAGTGAATGATAACGAACGGGCGTCGTAAAAAACGTGGGCTCAAAACCGTGCTCCGAAGTCATCGATCGAAAAAAAATGAAACCCCGAACAGGGGCTTCAACATGGTGTTTACTGATGTGCCGTACTTGTAGAGGGCAAGCGCGCCGTCGAGGAGCAACCCATAACAGGATGGTTTTCTTCTCGATATGCTGCACACAGCTACCGACGGCAATAGGCGTCATTATCATCATGGTGGCCCGTCCTGATCGCGCGAGGTCATCGTCATCGCACCAGACGCGCGTGCGTACCGAATGCGACACAAGATAACACACCCCGTAGACCGATTATTAAAGCTCGATTACGCCGCTGCATGAAGTTTCCATCCTTAAGCTTAACTCCATCCGGCGTCCCCTCACCATATAGGGAAGTGCTGGCTTGGGAGCATGCATGCGGCAGGAACCAAGAAAGGCGACTTGAAGAAAAGTCCACCATCACGCACCACACACTCAAAGGCCGGTGTTTCGTGGATATACTGTAAAAAAAGCAAAACCTTCGTTTCAGGAAAGTAACCCGAAGGAGGGCGTTTGCGAACCAACACGTAACCTGCGTGCGTGGAAAATTTGTTTGTTACGGAGAGCTCCATCCGGCTGGGGTAAGGTCAGGTTTAGACATACACCGAGACTTGTCCTGAGTACTCTTTTATGTCATGACAAAGAAATGTACCAAAAAAAATTCCGGAATCGCCTCCAAACTCTATGGAAGGCATCATGAACGAAACGAAACGATTTCGGAAAGTTCTCAACGAGACAGCTTCAACGCCGCCGTCTCCCGCGCTGTGACTCTTTCTGCTGATGAGAAATCGAGCTTCGAAAATCGGTCCAGGGGGTGTGTTATCTTGTGTCATATAAGGTGCTTCATTCGAGTCTTCGTCAACTCAACCCCAAGCCAACTGTTGTCCTGGTGCTTTCGCTCCCAGGTTGGTACGCGCCAGCCTTGGGTACGACGCCTTGGGTTTGTTGGGGTTAACGTTATCGTTGTGGTGCGTATTCAGCACCAGGAAAAATTGTCGCTGCTGTCCACCCTTTCCGTTGCGGTTTCCTCCTTCCTCGTGAAAATGCGTCATGCGACATACGCTCCCAATCACCGTGGTACTATCCCCGACCCTTGTGTTTTCAACGTCTCGTTCCCCCCAACACTGCGGGACCACTACACTGTGTCCCGATAAGCAGCAGTACTGCGCCCCAATTCTTACAGGAGTGGCCCGGGTTTAAGAAGCCCAGGCCAAAAAAAAAGTACACTTAACACTGAAGAAGGTGGTCAAAAGGAACAGCGGCCCCCCGCCCACGAGCCCTACACATGGAAGCAATGGAGTCCATGTCGGGTTACCCCAACAGGACACAAGGAATGAGCCTCGTGCCAAAAATAAGAGGCTCGTACTGCGATTGCTTACGCGTTGTTCTTTGCATGGCCCCTCCCGTCAACCTTCGCGCATGCCCACGACACTTGACGCCTCTACCGGCCCTCTCGTTGCTTGTTACGTCTCATCCCGGCCGCCCCTCTTAACCCGTCAAGTCAAGCTCGCCGTTAACCCCCGTGACAGGCAGCCGCCCAATCAAGTGGTTCATCGCCGTCGTCCTTGCTGCCTCAATCTGAGCACTCTCGCGCACCTTATACTCGTCATTTCGCCCCGGTGAGCTGTGAGCACCCGGACCAACAACGCACCCAACGCCACCCTTTTCTCCCAGCTTGAATGACATGCTTGCCCCTCACGCTCGTCATTGCCCAGCCAGTCAAGCTGTGAGCAGCCGAACTAAAGCACACCTTTTACACTTCCCTCCTTCCCCTCATGTCCCTTCTCGTTCACAGTAGCGTCCCGCTGTTAAGCAACGTCTTGAGGCCTCGCTTCTTACTTGGCAAGGTGCAGGATACACTTCGGAGCTGCGTTTCTTGACGTCAATTCCGTAGTTTCCTGGAAATTGAGCCCATTCTCCAAGTTCCAAGTTCATCGTAGCGGACCGGTGTTGCACTCTCGACAATCCAACCGCCCCGACATTCGGCCAAATCCATTTCCATGCTCTCATGGCGACTGCGTTTGCAAGTGAACCATCACCCAGACGCCAATGCTTACCCTTTAATTTTAGTCTGCAGCTGTACGGGTACCCCAGTAAGCCTAACCTTTGCGATGCACCCGAGCAAAGCCAAGCAGCAGCGTACCCTCGTCTATAACGCTTATTTCATCACGGAAACTCCCACCGCTCCTCGCGGACACGAAAGCTACCGTCACCCGCCCATCACATGCATTAACCACGGGAACTCCCACCGCTCCTCTTCCTTGCGAAGGCTCTCTTCCCCCGCACATCACGCCCTTTTGCGACGAGAACTCCCACCGCTCTTCTTGGATGCGGAAGCCCCCTTCCCCCTCCCCCGGCCGGCCACTCTGCCGCCTCGCGTGGGCGGGGTTCGGGGGCTTTCGTCCCCTTTCCCCTTTTCCTGCACCTTCTCCTTGGCCTCGTCGTCTTCTTCTGCCGCGGAGGACTCGTCGCCGAAGATTTCGGATTCTTCGGAGACTCTGTCACCATCGGACGTATCGTCCTGCTGGGAGTCCCAGCTGTCCTCTGTGTCGTCCACGAGGTCGCTCGAGTTCACAGACTGGGTGGCAGGTGCACCAACAGCAAAAAAAAAAAAAAGGCAAAATGGAAACAAGGGGTGAACTTGTCAGGTCACAGACTGGGCGAACGAAGACAGAAAGATAATCCTGGGAGAAACGGAGGGCGCTGGTAATAACAAACTCAACAGAGGCGTACTTGCTTTGAAGCTACCTGCTTCTGGACGGGAAAACCAAGAAACAATGACTCGCGGACATGGAAAAGACAGCTGTGGGCTTGCGCCACACACGAGAATAGATAGGTGTCGAAAAGCACATGGGGCGTACCGAAACAATCGCCACGACAGAGAGCAGGAGGATGAGATCCTTCCTGTCATCCTGGCTTGACGACATGGCTCCGAGCTCACGTGGCGAAGCCCGCACACAGATAAAACGACCCCGAGATTGCCATTGTGGATAACCTCCTGCCCACACAGACGCTACTACCGTGGCTCACGCAAGACACCGCACCCGCATGCCACACATCCCGTGGATCAACTTTCACGACTCGATACTGTACTCCACGACGAAGAGGTCATCAAAACAAAATATTACGTTTTCGGAATGCTCTCTCTCTCGATGAGACGGTTCCAACGCCGCGGTGTTTGGCACCTTCAATCCGTTTACGCTGCAGAGCACTCGAGTTTTGGAAATCGTTCCAAGCGGCGTGTGCGTCTTTGTTATTAGCACCGACGGCGCTAAGCGGCTGGCCAATGAAAAGACGTCAGTCTCAGCGCGGTTGAAATCAGCAAACGCTTCTGTGTAAGGACCAATGATCTGGGACTCCATGAGGATGCGTCATGGGGGAGGCTAGTACATTTCGCGACCCATTACGTTAATCTCCCCCAAGAGGTACGAAAGCACACGCCGTCGATACTCATGCCCGCTCACGTCAGACTCCGAGTCCTCGTCCGAGTCCGTGTCCGACTGCACCACGGCCCTGTCCGCCTCCCTCAACAAAGCCGGAACGGCAGCGGCACCCCGCGCACCGCCGGCTGCTGCACCAGCAGGCCGTTTCCCGCCCCCGCCGCCGCCGCCGGCCGACTTCCCAGCGACGCGGCCGGTACCGCTGCGGCCGCCAGTGCCAGCGAAGCCGATCTTCCTCGTGCCGCTCTTGGAGGTCATGAAAGGTTTACCGGCGCCGGCGCCGGCGCCGCCATCGTCTCCATCTCGGCCGTACGCGTCGGCATCCATCGCTGATTCCGACATTGCCGGGGGCGGCGCTTGGACGACCTCCACGTCTTTTGCGATGGTCCGGGTCTTGCGGCGAAACTCGTCCCTGGACATGTTGGCCGGGAGCGGGTTTCTGACTGTCGCAGCGCTGGGGCCGGCGGCGGTGGCCTTTTTCTGCTGCTGCTGCTGCTGCTGTCGCATGGCGCCCTGTGTGCGCGCAATTTGCGGGAGGGGTCCGGAGGTAGAAGGATTTGCTCGCTACTTAGTATGTCGACCGAAGGATTTGTTAATTTTAATGTGCTGAATAATGGATACGGACGGGCCGGGGTGAATGGATACTACAGCCATCCGTAGAGACGCGATGAAGAAAGTGAGAGGCTGGTGGACAACACTCGAGCGAAATATATAGACATAAGAGAGAGGCAACCAGAGACAGACAGAGAGCAAAAGCGAGAGGCAAGAAAAAGGGAGAGAACTTGCACAAGGGAACACCCGAGCACAGCTCCCGGTGGTGCGTAACGCGTCGCTCTCTGTGCACGATGCAGGCGCCCGTGGATGTACACCCCCCCCCCGTGGCAGACGCTTTCTGAGGTTCTCCGCATTCCGTTGGTCCCGTCTGGTGTATCGTTGATTTGCCCACTGTTATAACTACCCTCGGTCGTTTGGAGTGCGCCCCCGTAACGCCATTGCCGGCCCCAAAAACGGAATATATGCTTCGTCGGTGCTACGATCATGGACACAACGTGCTCGGGTAAAACCCATAACGTGCTCAAGGGAGTACTCGAAAAAGTGTCCGTTGGGCCTAAAGAGGATTTGCGGCCATTGCCATTCACACAGCGGCCGCTGCATTCGTAATTGTTACACACGGCCCCCGCGAAAACTTGTAGTCACATATTTAAGCCACAAGGCCCATCGTACTGGCCACACAAGGCAATTCGTGTTGAATTTTCCTATAAAAAATACACATACGATCACAGAAAGATTAACCGTTCGAGATAACACCACAGCACTCGAAGGGAATGCGTTGAGGTCGTTGAACTACTGTAGTGGGCGACAAACCGGCTGGACACCAGGCTCCAATTCTTGAGTCTCATTAAAAGACCATACACGTTTGGATGAATACTCACCTTTTTCGCATGTCCCGGCCCGACGGCAGCAGCCAGACAAGAAGAAGATGCCCCCGTTGTCGCAGCACCCGCTTCCGCTGACTTGCCGCCCTCACCGGTAGTTGCACCCGCGTCACCAGCAGAAGCAGCGGCGGCGGCGGCGGCCGCTGCCGCCGCCATTTCTTGTTTCTTGTGCTTGACTAGGGTGGACAGCGCCTCCAGTGTGAGCATGCGCATCTTGTCCATTGTGCCCTGTTGCCACCAACCGGTCACGATGCCTGGGCGGTCCTGCAATAGTACGGGGGCGACGGGGAATGTGAACAATGCGGGAGGGGGGGGCACAAGGGTGGTCGTAAGTGTCTTTGTTCCCGTGAGATTGGAGTAAGACGTACGTTTTCTTCATCGCGATACCTGGGCCAGCAAGATCCGGGGGGCCAAGACGCGACGGAGGGCGGAGACATTGCCACCGCCCTGTAACGTCTCTGTATCGGCTAAAGGAAAAAATAGCGGCAGGGGAGCAATCCATATATGGCTATCTTGGGGCGATACTTTCGGGATGATCACCGTTAAATCCCCTGCACGCATGTACAAGCCCTCAGTATATCGCCAAGAACTTAGACGAGGAGAGTGTCGATCAGAGGCTCACTCGATATAATCAAATAATGTAGCACGCAATCGCCTTTCATGTGGTGAGCTTCTCCACAAACGCCAACCTGACCCTTGAAAGCCCAACGCCAACTTTCCTGCACATATATTTCGCCCGCACCAGTCTCCCAGAAGCACAAGAACAACATTCGTCATCAGTCAAGTTCTTCCCCATCTACTTCGCGCCATACAACATCGAAACGTATAACAAATCTATCACGCTCACCATGCGAGGTGCCTTCAGAGCGAGCTCCTGCACCTCTCGAATCGGGGACTCCCCCACCACGTGCCGGTTCCTCGCGGACAGGACGTTGCCGTTCAGGAGAAGCTGCCGCGTCGAAATCATCGCGCCAAGCACGCACCGATCACGTTCATTCCCGATTCACACACAAAATCAAGAGAGCGGAGGGCGGGACGCCTCGTCAGAGGCTTGCGGGCTGTTTTTTGTTCTTAGTTTTTGTCGCATGTACTTTCCCACCTCTGCTGTAGGACTGCGGCTGATACGCCAAACACACGCAACACACCGAAAGGTATGTAGAGGCTGGCCCCGGAGAAAATCGGAGGAACTCACGCACGCACTTTCCTAACGCTGTTCGGCTCTGGTGCACCTGGCTTGCGGCAGAGTACATGGGAGGAACACACACGAACTTTCCCGCCTCCCATTCGGCTCTGCTGCATCTAAGCGAAGAGTTCCATGCCGACGGCTACACGGCCGCAAGCAAGAAAATCATCGTGGGAGATCGATCGCTGCCATCGGCAAACCAAAAAAGGGAGAGGGCGGGAAAACCTGTCTTTGAAACGGATTGATTGCCTCGTGTTCTCCGTAACGATACATAGACACGCCAATCGATCTGCAATCGCAACCAAGCACGTCAGGCTGCCCATTATACTTGATGCCAGCTTCCGATGGCTACTCGATAGCCCACGACGTGCCGTTGATGTGCGATGGGGGGGAGGTGTACTCATAGTCGTGCATGCCGTAGTCGTTAGACCATTGACCTCGCATCCCTACAAAGCCGGGACGAAGCACGCCAGGTTCTCACCGGACCAGGCTCCCACATCACNTGCCTCGAGGGTGCTTAACCATTTTAACACAACGTGGTGCGATCATCCCCCTTGCGCGGAGTGAGGGTTCTCCACCCCGCACAACATGATCTACTCGACCACCAGTATGGTTACCGCCAAAAAAAAAACAGACGTAAAAAAAAAGACGGTATCCTGGTTGCCGAGCTCACGACGTGAGTTGGCTTGTTGTACAACGTGGTTGCCAAGCGACGAAAACCCAATCCCGATGGCAAACACCGAGGGGTGGGGATGTCCCATGGGGGAAGAAAAAAGTCGGCAACTTTTTGCTGGTAACACCGAAACAACAACAACAACAACAACAACAACAACAACAACAACAACAACAACAACAACAACAACAACAACAACAACAACAACAACAACAACAACAACAACAACAACAACAACAACAACAACAACAACAACAACAAGCCTCCCCGCTCACGCTCGGCCATCACCCACCTGACTCGCGAACCGGCCCTTGGGCCTCGACGCAAGGCCGACCTCCGGCACAATACCCCCCACGGATAACCGCTGTGACGTCAACGTCAGCCCGGTATTTTTTTGTCTCCCACTTCCACCGCCGGCGACGGCCCCGTCCTCCTCCTCTTCCATTTCCGCCTCTGCTACCTGGTCACCCTCGTTGTCGGCGGTGGCGGTGGTAGCGCTGTCGCCGCTCGGTCCGGTTTTTGATTTTTTGGAGGCGTGTTCGGTGGCGGCGGGGCCCGTGTTGGCGGCATCCCCGAATGGTGGGTCTGTCTCCGTCTCTTCGTCGTCAACGCTGCTCTTCTCGGCGTTGTTGTTGTTCTTGGCATCTTCTGCGGCGGCGCTACCGGCCTTGCTGCTACTGCTGCTGCTGCTGTTGCTGCGCCCTTCGCTCCCCTTTTTCGGTGCTGAGCTTGCTGCCGCTGCCGCCGGTGCGGTCACCGATGCACCTCTCCCTCCTTCTCGTACTGCCGCTCCCGCTGACCCCGTTGCTGCCGCTGCTTTAGCTGACACCGTTGCTGCTGATGCTTTGGCTGACCCCGTTGCTGCTGCTGCTTTAGCTGACACCGTTGCTGCTGATGCTTTGGCTGACCCCGTTGCTGCTGCTGCTTTAGCTGACACCGTTGCTGCTGATGCTTTGGCTGACCCCGTTGCTGCTGCTGCTTTAGCTGACACCGTTGCTGCTGATGCTTTGGCTGACCCCGTTGCTGCTGATGCTTTAGCTGCCGCCGTTGGTGCTGTTTTAGCTGCCGGCGATGCCGTCGCCACAACCGGCGCGAAAACTTTCGGCGGACTCGACTTCTTGACACCAGCTTGCTCCAAGGCGGCCGCCCATACCCTGAGCTGGGCAGGGAACAGCCTGAACTCCAAAATCTGCTCGAATCTGACGCCGGAAAAAAAAAAGAGACTCATAACGGCATCATTGTTTGTGGCTTGGTACATTATACCGGTAGGTGGTGGTCAACCGATAGTTACCGCTCGCCAACTTGACTGCCAACCAGCCAAACAAAGTTTGCCGATCAATAAACGTATTGCGGCGCTGGACCCGATATAGTGCCGGTTGAATACTACCGGTGCCCGGTATACTGCTTGTCAAACATCTGGACAAAAGTGCCCACTCCTATACTAGAACCTAGATATCCCTGCTCTGGGTAGTGCCGGTGTCCAGTATATTGCCGAGCAAAAACCTCTGCGCGCAAAACAAAACCATCTCGAGCCCTCAGCTGCTGTCCCGGTTTCGTCACTCGCTGCAACCTAGATCCCCGTTTACGCAAGCCTCGTGCCTCAAACCTACGCTCACGTCCTCCACGCGTATTATGCGGCGGCGTATGACTCTCTCTCTGTGACATACCTGTCCGACGGGTGGTCCTCCGGACGGTACCCGAACCTCACCCAGCGGCTCCTCCAAGGGCCGTTGCAGTAGTAGTACGCCACGGCGGGGACAAGGTCGCGAATCGGCCACCTGTGTCAAGGCAGACAAGAGATACCCCGGAAAGAACAAAAAAATCACCCCGTAGAAAACAAGAGTCAGCACAGCAGCAGCGTCAGTAGTGAGGGCTTGTGTATTGGCCACGTCATCAAACAAGGGAGAAGAGAGAATAGCAAGAAGAAAAAAAAACACAAAGGAGAAGGGTCCAGCACAGCAGCAAATAGTAGGGTCGCAGAGCGGGGATGAGGACTCGCGCATTGGCCACCCGTGTCAAAAGTACGTATAATTTACAAGGGAAGACGGAGAGATTAGGAACGTGTGTTTCGAGTAAATTCAACCGTGTTTTCAATTTTATTGGGCCTTGCTTATCCACCGAAATACATCCTGACGCAATGCCTCACGTGGGCTGGTCTTTCATGCTTTCCTCGAGCTCCCTCATGAAGTACATAGGCTGTTTCTCGAAGAGCTCCACGATCTTCTGCACGAGCAACAGCCGCTGCTCTTGCACCTGCGGATACACGTAGTAGAGAAAACTACGGTTTCTAGTGGAGGTGGTGGGTGGTCCGCAGCCAACTTCGAGAAACAAACGGGCATGGTTTCCTGCACGAGCAAGATTTGCTGACGGCGGCCCGTTATTCCCGGACGGTTCTTTCTCTTCTCCGCACCCGCTACACAACGGTATCAACACATGCCAGGCACACGGCAGTGAGCAACAATCACACGAGGGTGTCTACTGCACCTCATTGTGTCCGGATATCCCCTTGCGGTACCGGGAGGGACGGTTCTTTCTTCCCCGCTGTCGCCCACTCCCCCACTTCTTGTCTAGCTCGACCCTCAAGTGCTCCACCTCTAATACGTCAACGAAAACGGCACCCGGGGGAGGGGGGATTCATTCAACATATGGCGGTTGTGCGGGAGGTCGTTGTGTCCTATTTATCTCCCAGACAAGCCGCGACAACAGAATGCGTACCTTTAGACGCACCTACACCGGAGAACTTAGCAAGTCGTTGCTAGAAGACACAACGGTGTCCAGCGCAAAAATAGCAACATCGACGACAGCGACAAAGACACCAACATTAGCCCCTCCGTCACAAGCACGACAACCAGCGCAAGTGCATGAAAGCATGCATCGTGCGTACACATGTGTGCATGCCTTTGGCGTCTCTGATGAGTATGGCGCCGCTCTTAGTGACGTGCTTCACGGCCTCCCCGAAGCGGTGGTACACCAACAAGTTTCCCCTCTGCAGCTTGACCGTGTCGTGATGCTTCCTCTCGCGACGAAGAATCTGATCGAAATAAACCGAGGGCGAACCCGAAGTGTTTAATCAGCGCTTTACTTGCTGCCGATGGCGTTGTGTAGACTATTTCATACGAAGTAGTTACTAGTGCTGTAACATTCAACGCCTTCGATTGCTGCTCTAATTAGGTACTTTCCCTATTCGACTCCGGCCCATTTTCTGCTATGATGTATGTATCAACAGAGGTGCGTGGTTGGGATCGGGGTTTGTAGACACCACCGAGCCGGGTAGAACATCGGCCAGCGTGTCGGCCTCAGAGGGTGCATAACATGATACCTTGGTCTACACCTCCAGCCAAAAGCGGTCACTATGACACTCACACTCTTGTGGCCCCTGCAAAAAAAACAGTCTTTACCGAACATCCATCTCCAAATACACATTTCTATTTCTACAGGAGAGGGCGACGTGAGCTCCTCAGAAGTTTATTACTACTAGCACTACAGGAGTGCTGGTCCGCTATTTAAGAAACTTCGATTCGGCTGGAGGCTCAGTTTCATATGTCGTCGCCATGTTCCGGCATAGACTGTGGACACCATCCAGTTCTTACAAAAGGATCCACCACTGACCTAGGAATTCATAACCTGTGCAATATTTCGAATGTACCAAAGATGTCGTCTCTCGACAGCGTCCCGGTGCTACCTTGAAAATGTGTGACATAGAGACAAATACCCCCCCCCCAACTAAGAATCCCCTTCCCCCCAAACTTCATGAACTTGTGGGATAGTCGATGGTCCAGCTGATGGTACTGCTGCACAATTGGGTGTGGAGTAACGAGTATACGCCAAGTAGATGGAGGGAAGGAGTGGTTGTGAACCTGTGCAAGAAAGGAGACAAGACTGACCCAGGAAACTAC